>JAOWBL010038568.1:0-27339 GCA_028564865.1 Zenarchopterus dispar | reverse complement strand
GTGTGCTACCCAACCTGTGAATGTAAACTAAGTGATAGTAAAGCCGTGCTAAAGTGCATTAAAAGAAGGGCACGAGTCGGTATGGGGGTGGTATGGAGAGGTGGCTCCTGCTTCTCTCAGCGAGGCTGGGTTAAATCAGTCGGGGCCATTAGGGAATTAAAGGTATTGATTACTGGGCGAGCCAGTTTTGTAGAATGTTTGCTAATGAGTGCAAGTGGATGGCCACGGTTTAGTGAGGAGGAGATGAATAGCAGGTCAACCTCTTCGGGGCTCACTAAAGATGGCCGGCAGCCAAATGTAGATTAGTGTTTCTCTGCACAGGTACACTTAATGTCATATTTTAATGGACATTGTGCAGCAAGTGTTGTTTGATCTCTTAGTGCACGTGTCATTTTCAGTTTTCACATCCATCCATCCTTTTCCTGAACCTGCTTCTCCTTGTTCAAGGCTGTCCAGTCTCAAGGACCCCAAAACAGTTTCATACTAATGAAAGCTGCATCTAGAAGACAATTAACTGTCAACATATATTATAAAATCGTTGCTCAGACTTTTCCTTTTAATCCTACAGTTTTCTCCTGAGCACAAAGTTGTGGAAAAGAATTCTGGTGAATCAAAAGCTAAAGTAAAGGGACATGTTTGAAGACAGATTAGATGCTAAAGCCACCTTACAATGACTCATACACAAGGCTCAGAGCGATTTTTTTGACCATTTCCTACAGTGTCCTTAAGGCAGCCTTATAAGAATCCAGTGTTTGTAGCCCTGTTCTTATGTTTGTAGATAAGTCGATGGTCATGTCCAAGATTTTTTTACGAACGCGCCACAAAAAGCTGCGTTGGAGGGCTGGTGGATGAATACCACAAAAACGGAGATGCGTAAGGTGGAAGTATGTCATACATGCACCATTCTTGGCGTTCCAAGGGGGGCGTACAAGAGCTGCATGCACCAGCGTCGCCATTTTCTCTATTGGTCTACCTGTCGCAGCCAAATGAAAGCAGCGGCTACAACCGCTAGATCTTTTTCGTCATCTCAGTCCCGCAGCTTTTCAAGGTGCAGCTGTGGTCTTCTCAGCATTATTAACATCGTGAAAATTACAAACGTTTCCATAAATATTCCAGCAGATGAAACAATCAGGACGCAGATGTTTGGAGACATTGGACAGCTGCCACTTATCCAGCCTGACAAAATGTAATGAACGTCGTAGGATCTTCCTACCAGTGACTTGAGATTATCATGAGTTGTTCATAGGGGTGCCGTACGACCAGTTTACAACAATAATTTTCTTGAGATGGCCATAAATTTCCCATCGGTAGGTTCCTTATGGAGATCATAAAAACTCTACAGTCAGTGTACAGCAGAAAAATCACCTCATTTTCTCAAGAATGCCTCAAGTTGTTCTTGTGAATTGAATGGCAGCCATACCAAGTTCTTACAAAGGCTGCAGGAAACTATGTCCCCTTGACAAATGTCTACGAACTCCAGATTTCGTACAAACTGGGAGACTCGTACGAACCCACCGTTCGTAGGGATCTTTGGGACTGAGGCTTAAGAAAATAATCACCGCACACTTTATGTTGTTTGGGATTACTGCAGCTCAGAGCACCATGACTGGGGATTTTTGCTGTTAGTCTTGTTTTGTATTCACAGTTTTAATAATGTTTATTTCTTTTTCTTTTTGAGTTTGTGGCAACACAGAACAATGCACTTTTTTCCTTTGTAGTTGTATATCAGCCTTCGAATAAAAGCCGTCTGTGCTGCATGAAAGTAAAATAAACACATATAAGGGAAAGTTTCAGAAAGTAGAATTTGAAACTATAAAAAGAAGAAGTCGCTTTTTTTCCCCCCTCATATGTCTGAGGATTTGGCCGTTTGGCTTCAGATAAGTAAGACAACCTGTCACAGCAGACAAACGAGAAGTCAGTCTCTTTGAAAGTACGTGATGATAAATGGAAGCGCTTATCTTTCACCTGAGGTGGCCACAAAGTGCCTGCTCATCTTTTCATCTCCCAGCCGTCCCGGTATCAGGTCTCCCGGTTCTCTGGGCTGTTTGGTTTGTTGTTGGAGCTGGTGAAGGTGCTGGGGCCATTTTTCTTCTCTTCTGAGCATTGTTCGGGCTTCACTATGTGAAGAAACTAATCATTCATTTAGAGCTCTAGGTTGTTCTCTCTTCCCTCTAATTAAATGGTTAGTCACTGTCGCAGGGCCCAGGGGCATTGATCTCCTCCGTCTCGCTCTTGTTACACCACACAACCACACACACAGGATAAAACCAGTAATACAGATGCCGTATTACCGTTTTTATTTTTTATTTTTTTAATGAGTTTTTTCAATTTCGAATCCAGCTCCCATTCCCTCCAATAATAAATCTCTGCAGTGTGAAGAATTTATGATCTCCACCGAAAAACAAATCAGCAGAAGCATGTGACAGCACCTCCCACCTCCTTACAAACAATAGCGAGTTTCAAGATGCTCCTGGGGGAGTTTGTGGCATGTTTCCCCATTTCTCTTTGTGTTCTCATGGTGCAGTCGACAACACGAATCGCAGGCTTTTTGAAATGCGACTGTGGCATTTGTTTATGTATTGTGCATACTCGACAACAAAAGGGGGCAATGAACGAGGCCAAGGCACAAAGAAAATGATTAAAAGTGACATTAATAGCAATTGTTTCATCACTTAATGTTCGTTTTACTTTTTTAAATTTTTGTTGCATGTGTGCGCTTCAGACTTGAGTGTTTAACCTGCTGGAGGTGGATTAATGGGCTGGTGGGACAGTTTCCAAGATTTCAACATACCTGTGTTTTAAATTACTTGCACTGAGCCTTTTAGTTCTTGAGGAATGTGCTTTTAAAACCCCGCTTCTCTTTAATGTGGAGGCACTAATGACTTTTTGGTCTCTGGTTTATCCTGTGATTGGATGTTAATGAAGCGGCGATGCAGCAGTGAAATTCATTTTCAGGTCGTTTTATTTATTTATTTATTTTTCCTACACTGGTTTCTTCACAAATACTTTAGCCCAGGGAAAAAGCAGAATTAGCAGAGATTTAGTCCTTTTATTGAGGCCAATAACAGAAACAGTCTCCATTATCCATCCTTCACACCAGTCTCTCTAGGTTCACTGGTATCCTTGCAAATAATATCAGGCAGGCGTTTTTCAGGCATAAAAAAATCACAAAATGTCATTCATAAAGAAATAAAAGCTTCCCCTAATATTAATATTCACTTTCTTTTCACTCTTTAGTGAAATCAAAACTATATATGACTTAAGATGTTAAACTTAATGCGCAAAAATAAAGTCTGAGAAGTTCTGGTTTACAAGAGAGTTGCAACGGTAATAATGCACGTGAAAAAAAGTATTACATGTTTATTAACTTGGATGTGAACAGTCAAAGAAAAGGAACAATGAGGCATTCTGGTGGTTTGCCTCATCATGTCGTTATTTTTACTGGAAGTAAATTCTCTGATGAAACTTCCCACCCATTGCAAATATGTTCAGGTATTAGACTTCACTGCATGCCAAGCCTTTCATCTGCCTGGATGTTTTTCAGAGAAATGCAAAGGAAAACTGTTTCATAACATAATGAAGTTGTAAAAAAAAAACAGGTTTGATGATGCATTTGCATGCATGACTGTCAGCAGTTCATCTCATCTGCTTTCTTTATGTCTTTCATCCTCAGGGTGTGGACTTACATCAAAGTAATGATTTGATTAAGTCCGTGGGATTCCTTGTCTGTAGTTTTTATGTCATTTTGAATTGGACTGATTTCAATTATTTGAATTATCAATAGATTACAGTGACCTGGATATAACTGGATATATTTGGGCTGGATGACACCAAGCTTGTTTGCTTTAAGATGTTTTTATTAACTTGAATTGAAACTCTGATAAATTGAATTAAAGCCTCGGTCACAAATGTTCCTATGAGCAGTGGGTTTGTGCAGATCCCTCAGTTTGTACAAAATCTGGAGTTTGTAGTCATTCGTGAAGGGGGGTAAAGTTTCCTAGAGCCTTTTTAGGAAGTTAGTGTTGTTCGATTTGTAAGAGCAACTTGAGGCAAATGAGTTTTTTTTCTGCCACACACTGACCGTAGAGTTTATATAAACTCTGTAAAGGTGTCTTGGAAACTGTTGAGGGTATAATTATGGCCATCACACAAAAATCGTTGTCAGAAGGTGGCCATCCAGGACCCCTATATACAACTCACGGCAATCTCAACTCATTGGTAGGAAGATCCTGTGGCTTTCAGGACATTTTGTTGGGATATATATGTGGTGGCTGTCCAATATCTTCACACATCTGTGTCTTGATTGTTTCATATGTTGGAATATTTGTGGAAATGTTTGTAATTTTTAAGATGGCAGTAGTGTCAAGAAGACTACAGCTGCACCTTTTACAGCTGCAAGAAGAAGAAGAGGATCTTGCGGTTGTAGCCTGCTTTCATTCAGCCACGACCAAGCAGTGCACCTACGATGTACTTATACCTTATCACATACTTATGGAAGTACACACAGAGATGTGTACTTCCACCTTACACATCTCTGTTCGAAAGCCATTCATGAGAATGCTGTAATGGTCCCCCAAGAACAACTTAAAAATGTTCTTGTGGCATACTTACAGCCACCATAGGAATATGGGATTCTGACCCTAAATAATCCACGAACATCATGTGTTGTTCCTAAAGTATTCGTCTGTCGGCCCTTTGACATGGCTTTTTGTGGCGCGTTTGTAGAAAATCTTGGGCATGACCATCAACCTGACCATGAATTTAGGAATGGGCTACGAACACTGGATTCTTATAAGGCTGCCTCAAGGAGGACTTAGGAAATGGTCCAAAATCATTCGTAGAGTGTTCACGGCTGTTGGTATGGGTCATTGTGACCAAGGCTTGAGCTAAATTTAAAAACTCCGCTTAATGTCACAATAAATATGCAAGTCAACTCTACAAATAGAGTAGCTTTTGTTTTTATTAAAAGTTTAGCCCTTAGTGATGAATGAAAGTTGGCACTTTTGTATAACTCGTGTTGATTATGCTTTTATTTTTCTTAAACCTGTATCAGTCCTATTCAGGCACAGGGAAAGGCCAGATGTGCTTATATTCTCATGTTAGCAACTTGATTTTTTTTATTTTTAAGATTTCTGAAAATAGAGGCAAACATCTACCAAGTTTTCTCATATTTCTCTTTTGTTTAAAATCAAAACAAGGTCTATAAACCCACAATCATCACCCACTTAATTACCTTTGAAACATTGGTTTAACAAGCTGCTGGAAAAGGATCAGAAAATCGATCACTTGGTCCATGTTGTGTAAATTTACCGACCACATACTACAGCTGCTGTTGTTTTGACCGGATGTAGCTGATGAAGTGTCAGGATCTGTATGTCCATACATGGATAATTTTGGTGTGAACTCGGAGAGCTTCAACACAATCGCCAACTCTTCAGGTTTGCTGAAAGCTACAACGTGAAATGGTCATATTCACAAAAAAGACGTATGTGTAAAAGAGTTTGAGAAATGTGAAATGTGAGAAATGCGCATACATTTTACCACAACTTTAATGAGTGATTATACAACCCTTATCCCGTCACCCACACAGCGAGGCTCCGGGGCCATTTCACTCATGATCCATGTGGGCGCTGTCACTCTGCCCCTTTCAACTGACCTTTCATTCCCACTCCCAGAATTCCTCAGGCACTAGCTCACAACCCATTCAGTCCTTTCAGAATGAGGGAGCAAACAAACAAGTAAATAAAAGAAAATCACCTGACGTGAATCGTTTTTCTAGCCTGTGCGATGAGCGAGTTTATTTGCAGGCGAGAGGAAGAAATGGCCTGTTTGTACCTAATTATCCCAAAAAGCAGTTTGAACATTTATTTGATTTTACGTTGGCTGTGCCCACTCGTGGCAGGAGTGTTTGTCTCGTGACTCCAGCTTTTACTTTGAAGGCTTGAGTGTAGTTTAGTTTTGGTAATTTCCTATAATTACATGTTTGTCCTCTCAGCCCATCGACCTTGCTTCCTCGCCCTCGCTGCTGGTTTCAGTTACAGAAGCCCGCTGCACATGTGTGATGTTGTTTGTTTTCATCAACGTTGTTCTTGTCGGCTTGTCTCTCTGTTGGGTTTTTTTTTTTTTTTTTTGCCTCCGTTTCCCCGTTAGAAACCCGCCCATGACCTGCTGATTGGACTACTCGTCCCGTCTCGCCCGCTGTGATCTCCCAAGGTTTACTGAGGTCTGGTCTGGGCTGACTGGAGCATTTATGCACCTTGTGTTTTCCTTCGTTTCTCCCCTCTGGCTTGTTAAAGCCTAAATTCCTCCAACAGCTTTGAAGTGTGTTGAACGTGTGTGTTTGTTTCCCTTTTATTGTACATGGAGTTATTTGCACTTGTTGCGTCTGCAACACAGATGTTCTGAAAAGATTTTGCTGTGCTCAGAAGTTTTTTTTTAATAGGAATATTTGAGCATATTTTTCGGCACGTGCAGGAATGTCGATTGCAAAGCGCCTTCGTGTAAACCTCCAGCGCCGCTCTGTTGTGATGTGATCCCACCTGCTGCGCCTCAACCGGAGCGTCACGGCCTCTGGGATGAGAAGAGGACACAGAACGATAAATTGACTGCAGTCTGCAATCTTCTTGTCAAAGCAAAGTGGAAAAAAAGAGCTTTGGTGCCTTTAATCTGGCTGCTGAGCCCCACAGTGGCAATTTTTACTTTGCTTTTCAAACGTCTCCATTGAACCTGCCTGCCTTGCTTGGAGGGAGGTTGCTAGTTCCCTACCAGGTGTTTATCTCTGGTCTCTTCATTTCGTAGGGGTTAATCCAGTACACGCTTGAGCACCGACTCATAAACCAATTGCTTTCACAGCACTATTCCTCTCTCTCTGAAAGCATGAGGAGCCTCAAACATTCGTATTAGTGTCATGTTTGCCGGGAACCTGTCACATAATCAGACTCTTAACTCTGCAAGCGAAGTCTCCGTTAATGATTCAAAGAACCATATTTATCCTCTTCTGACGCTTTTGCATGACTTTGGCTGAGAAAAAGAATATAGTTCATGATTTATTGCTGGAGTGTGACAGCCAGACTTTGTCTTAAAGTGTTGAGTCATCTGTCAAACACAGTTCGGCACGACAGCGAGTCATATCTGCAGAGAAAAGCTCATCGGTCATTTTACGGTCAGCAGATGTATCTGTTTCGTGTCATTTCTGCTTCAGCTCTCTACTCTGGGGTGGACATTCTTCCAGACCAACAATTCCTGTGGAATCTAAAACATGTCACACATTTTCTCCACAGTCTTTGTGCCTCATTGTTTTGAAAAGGTTCTGCAGAATCTGTTGGCATATTGCGGAGCATTCCCGCCAGCCAGAAAGTTAACATAGGCATCAACAAAGGGCACCCCGGAGACGGTGCGCCTGTGTGGTCTTTATCAAGATTATATTTACAGCGATTCTGAAGAAAGCCAAGCTAAGCTGGCGGTAAATCTACACTTCATTTGGAGATTACCAATAAGTCCCAAAACTGACTCATCTCAGGCCATTAAAAATAGATCAAGCGTTTGTTTGTCAGTTCTTCACTGCCATCAGCTGGGTGCCAGCTGCTCACTTGGAAACTGCTGTCATCAGACGAGCTCTGCTCGTCAGTCTAATGACAGATGAAGCTCCGGAGGGTCTTGGTTCTGGGATGGTGCTGGATGGAGTATCGGGGCAAACAGTTTTGCTGTCTCTGTGTTTGTTGTTAGACGTCACAGAGACCAAAACACACTTTAGCTGCACAAATAAACAAGACATGCATGCATGCAATATCTGAGCTATGATCAAATGATTATGTTGGTTTTTGGTGTGTGCAGCAGAAAAAACTTTATTTTGGGGGTAGCTGCTAGATCACATTCACATTCATCGTTTATGATCACAATATTTCAGTGTCTCCATCCATCTATTTGTCAACTTCAGCTCCTCCATACTTTCCTCATCTAGTTTCCTCCATCAGCACTTCTCAAAGGATACTGAAGCATTTCCTGGGCAGCCAAGCGACATATCTGTCTAATGTAGGTAGGCACCTAAGTAGGTACCTACCTACATATCTATTTGGAGACCTACCTACCCAGGTAGGTAAATACCTACCTACCTGGGTAGGTAAGTAGATATGTAGGTACTTAACTGCCCAAGTAGGTAGATGCCTACTTGGGTACCAGTCTACATACCTACTTGGGTACCAATCTAGATACCTACTTGGGTACCTACCAAACCAGGATAGTTAGGTAGATACCTAACCTACCTGGTTAGGTAGGTACCCAACTACTTACATACCTACTTGGGTACCTACCTACATGGGTAGGTAGGTATGTTGGTAGGCACCTAGATGGGTACCCAAGTAGGTACCCACCTAGGTACCTACCAAGTACCTGGTAGCTACTTGGGTACCTACTTGGATTGACTGAGAAACAGAGTCTCACCTTCTGATTTAAGTCATCTCACCATAACAGACACGTGCAAAGACTGCATCAGTCCACCCATCAGACTCCTTCTCCAGTCATCTCTCACATCTGAACAAGATCCTGAGACATGCATTTGCAAATCTGAATGTGTTGTTTGCAAATGTAAAAGTTCTGAAAGCTGCTGGGTTGAATTTCCTATGCGGGACCTGGACTTTATATTGGTCACTGTTGCCTGAGGGAAAATCTTGGCAACTTCTACATCAGTGATCGTCACTGATGAGTTCAAAGCAATCCATGTTTTCCTTGTGCATGGTGTAAAACTGTCCCTTCAGTTGATGCTGGCTAACGGAGACAGGCCTTCCATCCTTCAGATTTGGTCCTTGCTCAAAAAATCGAGCCAAAGAGCTTTAAAAAAAAAGAACAACAACAACAACAAAAAAAAAAACGAATACAAAACTCTTAAGTTATTGAACAAAACCTTCATTTTAGCAAGAAAAAAATGGGATTCACAAACAAAACCTTTAGAATCACATTTTAGTTACTATAACAGATGCTGTTTCAGTTCGTGTACTTTTCTTCGTAAAGTAGTTAAGATGCAAGAATTCGAAATAAAGTCACTTTTGTCATTCAGTTTTATTTATATAGCGTGTATAACAATACAGATGGTGACATCCCCAGTAAACATTAAAGAAATAGTTCTTGCACGTTTTTTTTTAAGTCGGAGCATCACTGGCGGGTATTTTTTTACGGAGTCCTTGTTCTTGTCTTTTCCTAATGATCTCGTCTGCACCCCGTAGCTAGATGACACTGCTCCTAATCAGACAGAGGACTTTTTTTTTTCATATTTGCAGTGGAAATTGCTTTCAACCCGTGTGTTTGCTTCTGTTTGTCAAATTCGTTTCACCTCAGGACTCTGAAATGAAACACGAGTAAGTCCATTCGAAATGCGGTGAAAGACAAATCACAAATGGGACGTAGACCGCTGGAGGCTTTATTGGCACTTCCCGAGCTATTACGTTGCATTTAAAAGCTTTGGAGTGTTTAATCACAGGGCTGGATTCTCGGGGACTGTATTGTATTTGATGAATACGCAGTGGATTAAGGGAGGCAGGCTTATTCATCCGCCTGGACCGGGTCTGGAAAGGTGTCAGCCTCCATCTTCTAGCTATCTGTCTGGTCACGGATGCAGCTGCAGCTTTTGTGCCACACGCTACGACATCTGACTCAAAAACAAACATTTAATCTTTTGTGGTCATGGTTACGAAGGGCTGCAGTTATGTAAGGACATCTACGATAGACCTTTTGTGTTATAATCTATCTTTTGTGCTCTTATATATTGAAATTAATCCCATAAAACCAAGTTTAATGCACACCTAAGGCCTTTACCTCCTTCCAGTTATTGCCGTTTGTCAAATACTGCCCAGATTATGATCATTTTTCTCCTCTTCTTCCTGATCACACTCATACAAGTCCTCTGCATCATATTCATGAGCGTTATCAAACATTCAGCATCCTCTCCCATCCAGCGGGTTAAATTTTCTAGATTCCTCTTTTCTGCAGTATGACTCAAACATCCCCGACTTCCCTCTTCCTCCTCTTCTCAAAGTGTCGGCTCACTTTTTTGCAGATCACCCCCAGAGTCTCAGGCTCTTGTGTTTCGTATTAGATTGTCCTTTTAGGGGATAATTACAAACATTACTACAAAATTTTAGCAGCCTCACCCTGGGAGGGTTTTGATATAAACATCTTAATAAAGTCTAGAATACATACATAATCATAAGCTTGGTTCATTTTTTTTAAATAATAAAACACCTTGAGTGGGCTCTGGGAGTACATTAACCTGAAGATACCTACTAGAAACTATCCAGGGGATTTTAGATAAGATTTTCAACCAAGAGAGGGTCACTTTAAAATCTTTTATGGCTCTAGAAATGACATGACATGTAGAGAAATACATCTTTAAATTAAGAAAAGTCATTCAATAAGATTTTCCTTTTATGTCCTACAAAATCATGACATGGTAGTAGTATAACGTGATTTCAAAAACATCCCTGGTTTCTTCTGCAGGAGTCTCTTGTATATGAGAAAATCTTGCTGTGACTCAGAATGACAAACATCAAGATGATTGTGTTTTGTTTTTGTTTTTTGTTTTTTGTTTGTTTAAAAAAAAACCAATCCTATCCTTGTCCTCCTCCAGTGCCGGGCAACCTGGGCTGCTTCAAAGACAGCGGCGACCCACCCACTCTGTCCGGGCCCAGCGAGACCTCCAACAAACTCACGATTCAGAACTGCATCAGCTTCTGCAGGAAGCAGAGATACAAGGTGAGACATGACATGAAATGAGGAATGTGTGAAGCAAATATAAAACCTGAAACTCAGGAGAAAGTAAAAACAGACAGAGAGAGAGAAAAAAACAACAGTTAAAAATGCTGGTTGTTCAACCTTCACCCCAATGCTTTGTTTCCACTTATTGGATCTAGTAAGCTGCTCATGTTAGTTTTAAATTAGAAATGAACTGTCCGTTTCAATTTCCTCAGTAAATCATTCGCATTTACAGGCACTTTCATGACAGTTTTTACCACAATGCCCTCTTTATTCAGCCATCAAACTTTATGTTTGAAACAAACCAGCAAATGACAAAACATCACTGTAATCAGGGCTGACGGCTGGAAATGAATGGTTATTAGCCCACTGGCCACCTCCTTCGCAATGCTATTTTTTTCTCATCTCTGTCGATGTCACAGCCAGAAACTGTGCCAGGTGTTCATTTTCTGTTTCAGCAGATCGGCTCCGACTCCAGTGGTCGGGTCGACTTCCTCTCATAGTTGTCCAGATGTTGCAAAAAAAAAAAGGGGAATTCGCCTGTTCTGCCCTCGGACGATGACCGTCCTTGGTGCGCACGTGAAACGTCATTGTGGCTTGTTCGCTCAAAAGTATTTGTGTTTTCAGACTATTCCGTTTGTTGGGATAACGTGACAAGGACGCGGGAATTCCTGGTCCCGGACAAAAGACGCCGAGTGGGAAATGATGCACCGCGGTTCGTTCCCTGAATTCATTCAGGGGCTGAAAAATGAACAAGGGTGTCCTTTTGAACGAAAGACAATCGGTCTTTTGAGAACAGGCGTCCAGTGTCGGCGAGGTCAAGATATGTGGAAGTTTATGCCTCTTCACTTTCCTCCTCCGACACTTTAAGGAAAGACAAAACATGTTTGCTTGAAGGGAGGCCTCTAACCTGCAAAAATGTTCAACTTCTACCAATCAAGAGAAAGAAAACTCAAACAGGACAATTTAGAGTCAAAATTGTGTGAATTACAGAAATCAGAGGAGTTACATGAACTCCACATATAACAAAGTTTGTTTTGAGTTACAACAGATGCCATAACTTGTACACCCCCCCCCCCACTTTTGTGTCTCGCAGCTCGCTGGTATGGAGGCGGGGTACGCCTGTTTCTGTGGCAACGAAGTGGACCTGCGAGACCGGGGCGAGTCCCCCAGCAGGGACTGTGTCCACGTTTGCTTCGGCGACCACACGCAGCCATGCGGAGGAGACGGCTGGGTCATCATCTTCGACAGTGAGTGACGTTTGAGTTGTGTCATCGCTCCGCTGCAGTTTGGTCTATATTTGAATAAGATATCAAAAAAAAAAAAAGCAACAAAATTTTTTAAAAATATCTATCTGTTTGCTCCAAATCACCTCTTCAGAACTCTGTAACATCTACACTTGAGTTAAAATCTACATTTTTCCAGCTCAAATTATATAATTGTAAATTTATTCCCATGTTGAAGGCACAAAACTCCACCATTCAAAGGTTAAAAGTGAACAATGAAGACATTAGGTGATAATTATCCCAGGCTTTAGTTCAGTGTTATGTGGGCATGAGTGGGTCTGTCATCACCGTTGTTATGTTGACTTTCATCTGTGTTGAGTTCAGTCGGCCTGGATTAGACCTGCAGCCCTCTACGCTGCTGTTAGCATGTTTCACTGAGTGCCAGATGGGATCTCAGTTTTGACTTTTGGCTGAAAAATGGCTTAAGTGCAGCAGAAAACCTTACAGACTCCATCTGCTCACATTTAAACCAACTCAAAAGTATTGATACGTAAGAGAACGCCACATTTGATCACTTTCTTTTAATCAGTTGGTCAGGTTTTGTCTAGCTTTGAGACATCAATTCCTGTGATTTTATCCATTTATGTGGAAGATTTTTCACGCTAATGTGCTCTAAATAATGATTTAAATTCAAAGAATTGAACTTTTCATGTAGGAAGTCATTTATATGGTAACCTATGGTAGCCTGGCCCATGATAATCATTCACTTGAAGAAAAACTGTCACAAATGAAATGGATCTGGTAGCTTTCAGCATTTCCACTCTGACAGTATTAAATCAATTGTAGTGGCGCAGGAATGTGTTACCTCCAACAACAAACTGGATTTTGAAAAACTTAAAATTATCAGTTCTCTAAAGTAGGGCTGGCCTACCATATGATGGTGCTTTGTGATCGCGATGGATTTTATGTTCATTATGCCGACTAGCTGTGAACCTTTTTACTCAATCAAACATGGTGGGAATGTGCCAGTCAAATGGTCCCTACATACTAAGATTGACTGAAAAAACAGTTGAATGAACATGGCTGACACCGAATCTTTCACGTCAAGGAGATGATGACATCATCCGTCATCAGACCAAAGAATCGGTCACAGTTATTCAGCGTGACATTAACATAGCAAGAAAGATATAACTATGACATAAATACTTAAAACCGTTCCTATTCAACGACCATAATCGGAAGAACAGAGGAGCTACACTTCGCTCCAGAAACGAAGACTGCTCGTAGTTAAAACAGCAGCTACTGAGGAAGACCCAGACACTTCCAGTGGGTGAGGAAGACCCAGACACTTCCAGTGGGTGAGGAAGACCCAGACACTTCCAGTGGGTCAGGAAGACCCAGACACTTCCAGTGGGTCAGGAAGACCATGAAACCTCCACCTGGTGAGGAAGACCATGAAACCTCCACCTGGTGAGGAAGACCTGGACACTTCCGGCGGGTAATGAAGACCCGGACACTTAGTTTTAAATTACACCAGTATGTAAAGTCCGTCTTTTTCTTTAGTTGATGCTTTAAAACTGTCTGTATTAAAAAAAATCAAGATCGGATGATATGAAAAAATATATCATGATATATTTTTTTTTTTTTGCAATATTGAAGAGCCCTACCTTAAAGATATACATGAGTAAAACTGACTCTGTGTAGCATTACCACTTTTGACCACACGGGGACATATAAATCTACCGTGGGCTAATTAGTGCAGATGGTTCCCCACTTCTTTGAACACCACTTCGTCCCACTAGAGGTGTACCCTTAGACCAACAATTACCTTATTCCTTTTGATTTTCTACGCATGTATAGGATTGATATTACTACACACAGTAGTTTTAATTAATCTTGAGCCTTTTTTAAACATTTATTCACTTGAAAGATGCTCAAAATCTGTGGCGTGCCTTTTTTTTTTTAAATATAATTTTACCAGAAAGAGAAGTGAGAGTTGGACTCAGAATCTTGTGGGAACATCTCGTTGCAACATTATAAATGACACTTAAGGAACCCTTTTTCTGGTTTACGCATGATTTTGTAGAAAGTTTGTTGGTAACCTCAAATCACCCAGTTTTTACCTGAAAATTATCATCGAACTTGAACAAGTTGGCGGCCAAGGAAACAACGTACTCTGCTATCGTCGAAGCCACTTTGATTCAGTCAGATGAGATCAATACCAACCCTGCATCTGGGATGGATGCTGGGAAATCTTATGATGGGTACTCACCGGCGACGAGTGACCCAGCAATCGATTCAAAAACAGCAATTAGAATCTGTTTTAATGTTTGAAAGCAGCTACCTCTGACCACATCTATGGTGCTCTTTCTTTCAGCCCGAGTGGGTGCATGCGGCGGGAACTACAGCTCGCCATCCGGAGTTATTTACTCCCCTGACTTCCCCGACAGCTATGGAGCCGGTCGTGTTTGCTACTGGACCATTCAGGTTCCTGGATCCTCTGCCATCCTCTTCAACTTCACCTTCTTCGACATCTCCGATCAGACCGACATGGTCGAGCTGCTGGACGGCTACACCAACCAGGTGGTGGCCCGCTTCGACTGGCGCAGCCCTCCGCGGGAGCTGGTGAACATCACGGGCGACTTTGTCATTCTGTACTTCTACTCAGACCGCACCAACCAGGCGCAGGGATTTGCACTTCTCTACCAAGGTGAGACCTCATTTGCATCAACACATTATCGGGTCCCAGCCCCAGCAGCCAGGCTTAGCTGCCGCACCCTCCAAACTCACCAAGAATCACATTTGCATGATCGGGGGCGTGCTGGCTCGGTGGAGTTTTGCATAACAACCTTGGTTTAGTAGATCAGCGCTTGTTAGCTCTGCTCAGCCAGTTGTCATGCTACTGGAGGCTCCTTTCTCTTTTCATTTGTCTCATGGCTGCCGGTTATATTACATATTTAGATTCTCCTTTCTTCTTCGAGGAACTGGCTGCGTTATCAAGCTGCACCAGGCTGCTCTGCTTCTCCCTCCTCGCAAGTTTCTATTCCACCGACATGCAAAATAGTGGTATTGCACTTCCTGATTTTCTGATTTCCTCCACAAGGAAGATTTATACCGAAGTCACTGCACATCAGTTCATCTCAGACTAATGTCAAAAAGAAAAACTGTCCAGCTTTGTTCACATACTTTCGTTTTGAAAGTTTGAATGCACATAAGTGATTTAATACCTTTTAAATTTAATGGAAGGATGAGGAAAAGCAGCCTGACAGGTTTGTATTCCTGCCTCATCCTTTCAGCTAAAATAAAAACTTTACCATGAGGTCATAATCATCTGACCTCTTGTTTTGGGTGAGGCCTCATTCAGGCACAAAATGAAACCTGAGACATAACGTGAGGAAAGGTCGCCGAAAGAAAACGCTATCACCTTTAAATACACCAGCGTCTCCATGGTGGCCGTGATTTCAGAGTAAACACTCTCAGATGAAGATGGCAGCGCGGTTCCGGGTTGAAAGCTGTTTCATCAGCAAATGGGGAACATGTGGGATGTTCTCAGAACGTGGCAGTCAGATCGAGCGATTACGTGGAAAAGTGGAAAACCTATCCCATGCTGCTTTAACTTCCAGTCATCGCACGGTGGTGCATGCTGGGATCTGAAAGCATTTGGACATAGTTTTGGGTGTTTAAATTCGTTTTTGCTGTTGAGGGAAAATCTTTTGTTAAAAGGGAAATGTACTAAAATACATTTTTCTGCACTTCAGAGCACAAAGCATGCAAGACAGCCACATAACTCAGTCGTCTTACTTTGCTGAGGCTTCCCTAATTCAGAAAAAGTGGAATTCTTCTAACTGTTCATGTTTTTGGGGCACTGTGACATCACAGATTCACATCAAGTACAATTATCCAGCTTTCCAGTGTTTATCTCTGCTCAACTTCACATCAAGCTATATTTTCTGCAGTTCCCTTTAATTTGTTGAGATAATACACATGTTCTCAGCTGGACCTGTCCAGGTGTCCTCCTCCCTTTCACTTCTAGTGAGCTGGGATCGATTCCAGCAGACCCCCGTGACTCTGTGCAGGATCTTCTACAGCTGCATGAAGAAAGAGAAGAAGAAGATCTGTGCATGTATGTGGCCGAGTTGTGCACGTATGACGTACATCCGCCTTATGATGTACTTCAAGAACTATGTACAGAGATGCATACTCCTGTCATATGTATCTCCTTTTGAAAGGTGTTTATGAGAACACTGTAAGGAACCCCTGAGAACAACTTAATGTGTTCTTGAGCCATACTTAGGAACAGCTTGGGTTGTTCCTAGAGAATCTTGGACATGACCATCAACCTGGCCACGAACTTAGGAACAGACTATGAACGCTGGATTCTTACAAGGCTGCCTTAAGGAGGCCTTAGGAAATGGTCCAAAAATCATTTGTAGAGTGTTTGCAGGCGTAGGTATGGGTCATTGTGACCCAGGCTTTAAGTGGGTATAAAAAATGAATGGATGAATGTTCTCAGCTCATGTGTAATTGAAACTATGGAAACAGAAAAGTTTTTTTAAACCTTGAACTCCACCATCCTTATTACTGCTTCAGTTCACTGTTGTTTAAACATTTGTTGGTCTTCTGGAGATTCTTTTAACTCAGCCAATGCCATTCTCTATTTTTAGCCTCATCATGTGTAAATATAGCAATTTCTAGTCCAATGTGTAATTTCTAAGTTCAAATAGTTTAACATGCAACTGAAACAGACTGATAAGGCAGTTTTACAGCTCTAATTACGGGTTATATTTAAGACACTTATTATAAGCAATTAAATCCTTGGTGAGACATGTTTCAGGGCAATAAAGCCTTGATAATTAGTAATGGCCTAGTAATGATGAGGCTCTCCAGGAAAGCTTTGTGCAAATTAAAGTATAAGGAAAGAGTTGCTCAATAGTCGTATATTGTACATGACATCAGGATTTTTATGTCCATGAGGTTTTGTTTTTTTTTCACTAAATAGCATCTCCAGTTTATTTGGGAGTATTTCAACCCATTTATGAGTCTCTAGAGCAAAGAAATATCTACAATGCCTTTCCCTAAGTTCATTGTTTCATGAATAAAGCTGAACATCTGGAGCCGTAAACTGGTTAAAGCAAAAGATTTGAAAACACTTTTTAAATCTTGTCTGTGGCTGAGAAGAGCCAACTCATAAGTCACTGTGAAGTGATTTTAATCAATCGAGGAGGTGTTGAGTGATCTGCTTGTACAGATTACAGGCACGGTGTGATCTGAAACAAATAATGTCCGCCGACACTTTGAGCTTGTGAGGAGATCATAATCTGCACTAGGAATTCAGTAACATGGTGTTCAGATTAAAATTTGTCAAAGCAGTTGAAAGCAAGTAATTATTGATAATATTACTTAGAGGATGGAAAGACTGACGTTACTTCTAAGGGTGAGAGATGTTTTATGCATTGCAAGATGGACAAAATGAATAATAGATTTGCTTGAATAATGAAATCAGCAGCTGGTTTCCTCCTTCGCCTTCAGCTGTAAAGTGTGTTTAATGCATGAAAATATTAAAGACATACAAACACATTTCACCAGGTACAAACATCAGAAGGTGACTGAGTATTTAGTGTGTTAATTACTGCTTGAACCGAACCTGTTGCATTTGTTTTTATGGAGGTTTTCATCCAGACACGTAAAATTCAGTCGGGATTATTTGAATAAGTCACTGCAGACTGATTTTAAAGATGTCTTTGCCTTTTAATTTGAAACGGTTTGCGGTAAATTTCGTGTTTGGCAGGAGGGATGTGCAAGTGAGTTACACGACGAAGGTCGTGGAAGGAATTCTCAGAGTGTGAATTTTTTGGTAAAGCCGGAAAACGTGGAGCTCGTTGCCCATCCGCCTATTAACATCCGCTTACTCGAACTTCCTCTCCTCAACTTCCTCCAGCTCTTCCAAGGAAGTACCGAGGAACTCCCAGGACTACGTAGACACACAGTCTTTCCAGTGTCCTGGGACCTTCACCCAGTTGGACATCCCCGAAACACCTCCCATGGGAGGTGTCCAGGGGTTATCCCACTTCAGTTCATTTGGAGAAGAGTCGATTATTTTCCAAGTGAATAGCAGACCTTCTTGTCCTATTTCAAAAGAAGACTTCAGCAACGTTGTGGAGGAAACTTCATTTCACCCCTGATTTCATTCTTTTTGGTCACTACCCACAGCAAGAACATTGAGGAACCTTTTGGCTTAACTCTCTCTTGGTAGCAAAGAATCACAATTCACCCACTATGTCCCACTTCCATAAGTCATGAACAAAACCCCACGGGACTTAAACTCCTTCTCTTTGCTCACTAAAACTTCAGACTGGTCATTTTCAAACCGAAGACCATCGTTTCAGATTCGGAGGAGCTGACTCTTGGCTCAGTGAAGCCACCGGGACATGATCACCGACAAAAGCGGAGATGTAATCCTGCTTTATTTTGCCCTTGTGGACTTCTCTGACGAATACTGAAATGAACTGGTTGTATCTGGCCCCTCCCACTGACACTATTTGTGATTTATGGCCACATGCTGATAGTAGATCTTTAATTATTAGTGGATGTGTTGACAAAGCGAACCATCTAACACCAGCAGATAGCAAACATTGATTTACAGTTAGTAACAAATAATGATAAACTCTATTCAATGCAAATTTTTAGTAGTTCTAATTCCTGGGTATTACAAGACAAAGTTTTGTCTGCAATTACTCATAAAGCTGGAATTTTGTTTTTAAGAAAAATTCTTCCTTGGTTCTGGTTCAGATTACCAAATCTGGACCAGGACACACAGTTTGGAAATTAATCTGAAGTCTTTTTGTTTGTTTGTTTTAAGTCAGGTGCACTAATTATCTAAATAATTTCCTACTTTCGTTTCTGCAGCGCTCAGGAGCCAAGACACCAGAGCAGCAGAGGTTGAAGCCGAAGACAAGGACGACAGGGACGACGTCTCCAGTACAGCGGCGCCACAGCCGGCTAGCGCCGTCACCGAGAGGTCCAACAGCACGTCCAATGGACGCTCCTCCCAGATCCTCTACGTGATCACGTCCAGCCCCGGTAAACCGGAGCGCAACATGCCAGGTCAGTGGGCTGGACGCGGCGAGACCACCGGCCACAGCGCTAGTATGTTAACACCCATAATACACTGCTCCTGCTGCACCTGTCTGCACATCTGCTGGGAGGTTTCTTTGCTCGAACTCCCAAGTAGCATGACCTGATTTCTCTGAAATTATTCAAATCCTCTTATTCTGCTGAGATGCTTCTTGAAGCTGTGGCCCAACGTGACTCACTATCATCATTCTTGGAAGTTATGCTGCAAGACACTTGTTACCCCCCACCCCCACCCCGACTGAAACTCAGAAGTGAAACCAAGTCTTTCTGCTTTCTCAAAGCTTTCAAAGGATGGACTGACACGCTTTGCCATTTCCTGTTAATTTTCTTCTTTTCCAAGCATGCTTTGTCTCTAAAATGAACTTGCGTCTCTCAGCCAGAGGAGAACAGATGTGCACTGATAACACGTCACTATTTCTTGACAGTTTGCTTGCTAAACACCACAGACAGGTGTGCCAGCAGTGCTTCAACAGCTCGCTTCAGTTCGTTTCCATCACTGTGACAGGAAATCTGACGTCTTCTTCCCTCTTCGCAGTGTGGACCATCTACGCTCTCGCCGCCCTCCTCATACTGACTGTCATAGCCATGGTGGCGAAGCTGCTCCTGCACATCACAGTCAAGTGAGTACGAGGAGTTTGGAGGCATGGGGGTGGGCCACCAAGCATCAAATGTTAAAGCTGCGACTTGTGGTATTAACCGGAGCAGCTGCAGCACTGATTTAAGATGACAGTACAGTCACACATTTGAAGTGTGGAAAGTTCTCTTTGTGGACACATTTAACACTTTGAGAAGATTTTTATGTCTGACCAGCGAAACATGCTGTGGCCCAACGGGAGAATAAGAAATTAACAGAAAACCTTTTCTTTTCATCTAAGCGTTGGGCACAAAGGGGTTTCCTGTCAAGCAAACTACTCAGACCGTTCAGTGAGATACCAAACCATTGAGAGAGGGAAAAAAAAAACTAAATTCAAAGGGAACCGAGAAGAAGTTAACGGTTCATCGCTTCACAAGCAGTTGACACATAACATTACCCATTTGACACCACAATGTGTTTTTCTTCCCCGGTGTCACCATTGTATTCCACAAGCAATGCAGAAGAGTGGTTCAGAAAGCGTTGGCATCATTTCTACACATGGATCAGCACCTACTCACCACCCCCCCCACCTCCATGCACACACACCTCTCCCCCCACCCACTCACTGTGGTAGAAGAATACCACAGTGAGTGCATGCCATATTATAAAATAATATTTGTGTTACTTTAATGTTAGGTTGCACAAAAGGGCAACATATGGTTAAAAGGGGAAGAAAAAATTATTTTGACGTCCAAAGCTAGACTTCACCTCCACAAAAATTCAGGTGTTCAGGAGGTTAATGTTCATTTAGTTTATCAGGTAAAATAACAACAAAGCCACAGATATCTGTATAATTATGGGCGTGGTCTTTTGATGGATGTTTTACATCTGTGGTGTCAACTAGCTAGTTGTCACTTTGACTACAAAGGATTTTCCATTAACTTAGTCTTGGTCACAATGACTTGTAAAACACTATGAATGATTTTTGAACCATTTCCTACAGCCTCCTTAAGGCGGTCTTATAAGAATCCAGCATTCATACCCTGTTCCTCAGTGGCCAGGTGATAGTCATGTCCAAGATTTTCTATAAATGTGCCATGAAAAGCTGTGTTGGAGGACCGCCGTACGAATGCCAACCTAAAAGAAGAACACACTCTGTCCGTGTAAGCATGGCGCAAGGGCGCATTAAGGTGTTCTTGGGGGACCCTTAGGGCATTCCTATGAATGCCTTTTGAACGGAGATATGTAAGGTGGAAGTACACATTTCCAACCATACATCTGGAAGTACGTGATAAGGCGGACATAAGTCATACGTGCACAACTCGACCGCAGCCTAATGAAAGCACCAAAAGCAAACTCTACAGCCAGCGTGCAATAGGACATTTTTTTTCTCAAGAATGGCTCAAGTTGTTCTTGTGAATTGAATGGCAGCCATACCAACTTCCTACAAAGGTTGTAGGAAACTATGCCCCTCTCCACGAATGTCTACAAACTCCAGATTTTGTATGAACGCACTGTTTATAGGAACCTTTGTGGCCAAGACTTTACTCCTAAGTTGTGAATAAAGACCTAACTAACACATAATCAATTTTATTATAAACAAAAATATGGTTTGTTGCCATGTTTACTGTAATAAGAGACTGGAGCAACCGGTTTGTTGTTTGAGTAGCAACATTTGAAATGATGATGTTTGGAAAGATTTAAACTGAATGAATATCTTGCTGTGCTGCATCATAAAAACGAGGCACTCTTCAGAACAGCTTTGGGTGATGTCATGGGGGTTTTGTTTGGATCTTTATGTACAGTCTGTGGGTTATCTAAAGTAGTAGGAATGAATTTATTTATGTTTTTATTTATTTTTGCTCTGAGGCTGCTTTTTCAAGCAAGTTCAGTGCTTTGCTCGTTTACTCTTGAACACTTGACAACACTTTCTATAAATGATCAAACGGTCCCTCAGATGAAACTAAACTGACATCATAACATGAAAAAAAATATCCTCTGGCTGCATTAAGGGTAATTAATACCATATTAAAAGACTACAAAGTCTATAATGAAGGCCATGAACACAACATGATGTGTTTATGATTTAGAAGGATTTATATCGTTTCATCTGCCTAACCCGCCCTTATTTTCTTTTTTTTTTTCTACTTTTCTCCTCGTTTTCCCTCTCAGGTCCCCGAACATCCCGACTGTCAGCGGGTCAGAGAGCTGCAGCCAGAGCACGGCGTCCTCTGAGCCGTGGATCATCCTGTACCGGCCCTCCACCATCTCCCTCTTCAAAAAGAAGCTAAAGAACCACCACGGCGACCTCAGCCCCCTGGTGGGCAACTAGCCCCTCCCCCCCGCGCCGCGCTCAGTCGCAAGCCCAACGCAAAACACCACCTACAACTACCCCTGTTCAAGGGCCGTCAGACGCCAAGGCCTCAGACAATGAAACCTCTGCGAGCCAACAAATGAGCAGCTAATGACAACTGACTGCAGCGAAAACGGCTTTGAGGCCGAACGCGGCCATGACGCGCCGTCCTGCTCAGCACCAAAGAGGAAGGGTCGGACAGGACCATCAGGGCCCGGAGCGAGGGAGAGGAGAACCAAAGCCTGGACGGAGGATCATCTGCAACTCTTAACAATAAACAAGGATGCTTTTAACATGCAGGAGGCCTTTTCCGTCTATCAATCAGCATACCTCCAGATCACTTCTGCATTCTCATCTGTGAAAGTAGCAGCTGCATCTTCATCGAGGAGATGATGAGGAACTCATGCTTTAATGGTTTCCTTTAACTTTTTACTGCCTCGGCTGCAGTTAAAATCCAGAATTGTTCCCACCATAGATGCATTTGTCTTTCCAATTCTGTTCCTAAAGTCCCAATGTTTCTTTTTCTTTTTCTTTTTTTTTTTTTTTTTTTTTGCTGGATCGTGGAAAGATCAGAGAAGGAGGAGAGCTCAAACATTTGGCTGGAAAGAAAACGTTGCCTCATTGAGTCAGAGGAGTGATGATTTGCAGACGGACTTCCAGTTAGCGAGGCTCGGGAAGATCCGAGGGCTTTTTCTGCTCAGTTGTGGGTGGGATTGTTTCCGGTTTGATGCTGTTCAAGTGCCTTAAGGATCTCCTCTTCCCTCATCTCAGACTCCTCTCCTTTTACAATGTCAACTAAGGTTACTCACAAAAGTCAGAATCAGTGCAGAAACTCACAGTGTGATCCCAAAACAGGATTTATACATCTGATATATGTAAAAAAAATGTAAAGAAAAAAACTCATATTAACCTCTGCTGACAGCTTTTTTTTTTTTCCTCTGACATTCAAAATGAACACTTCGTAAACTGACGGACGAGGCTTTAAAGTTTTGTTTCTTTTCTTTTTTTGTGTTCTTATGTGTAGTCTTGGAACACGTTGTTCACATTACAGGAGAAATAAGGGTGAATATTGTTGTACATTACGTAGTTCAGTGTGGAAATAATGGTATTTATGATTCCTTTTTCTTTTTTTTTTTCATTTTGTCTCTGAGAAACCAAATCTAAGTGCTTTTTCTGAACTTTCGCAACCACTTTGGTCCAAAGGTGGGACGCATTTTTCTCCTCGAAGACAGCAGCAAAGTGTCTAAAGAGACGCTCAAGTTTTTACTTGTCATGCAGATTTCAGGCCAAAAGTTTTAGTGAAAACAATATACCCAGACAGGGATTTAGCCAAAAAGCAGTCTTCATAAACTTCTCACGAGCTGACAGCATGTTTGCTTCTGCACTGCGGTGACATTTTAACTGCTCGTGGAAGGTCAAAGCCCCACAGTGATTGATCGGTCTTCTGCTTGGACCTTTCTGAAGATATTTTGTCACTAAAGAAAGAAAACTTAGATGCACTTAATTTTGCTTCTGCTTACAAAATAAAACAGTACTTATTCTGGTCCATGAAAATAAACTTAAAATGTACTCATCAGCAACCTGAGCACTTGGGGGGGAAAAAAAAAAAGCTATGATGAAACGAAAGACTTCTGGTGTTTAAGAAACTGGGATGATTTAAAAAAAAAACAACAATCATTGTCTCCCAATCAAAAGTTTGTAAAAGTGCAATATTTTGCCCATCTGCTCAAGCGTACGTCATGTTAATTATTGCAAGACAAGCGCACTTGCCTCTGGCTCTGTGATGTTCAGAGCAGGCCATGCGTGGAGAAGGGGGAGATGGGAAATTAACGTGCGTTCAAATCAAACACAAGCTAACCAAATCTGACAGTTTGAATCTAACGAGGGCATATTTGTTTGGATAGCCTGTTGAATTATGCAGGCTCCCGTTTTTCTCTTTTTTTTGTTTTTTTTTTCTGTCCCATCCTCTAGTCACTCAGAAAATTCCCCGACTCTCCCACAAGTGGCGGAAACCATCCCCCCAAAAAATTATCATGAATGTCCTAAAAGTGCTCGATGACATGAAAGCGACACCGAAAGCCCCGCGGGAAATTATCACGAGGGGCCAAAACTTTGTTCTGTGTGGATGTAAATAGCAAAAATAGTGAAAATTTAATTTATACAGTAAGTTATTGTTATTTTGTATGTGAATGGGACATATTTTATCTTTTGTATAAGTGAAGTATCTTTGTAGTTTTATTTAATGTGTCCTGGTTGCAAAATAAACACTGTATGCATGTTTCTTACGTCTGTGTTGTTCTTCCATCATCTCAACAGTGTTTGGAGTTCAAGCTCATTTAATCATCTTTCATTTTGTCTAAAATTTTGTTTGTGTGTGAAAAAGGAAAAAAACAAAACAAAACATTTTTGCTTTAATAGACTTTACTGTTTGCACGCTGCGACTCCTGAACCGTTTCCACAAAAGAGAAATGCTTATCAGATACGTGCAATGACTCCCAGATTGTTTGGAAATGCAAACACACACATGAGAGGGAGGATTTTTGGAGGGGGGAGGGGCGTGGGTGAGGGTGGGGGGTTTTGGGGGGGGACCATGTGTAACCCATTGGCTTCCCTCTGAGATGAGGTCAAGTATGCAACGTGCACACTTGAGAGGGAACAGCAGGAGTCCAGCTTTACAAATGGAACACCATTTAAAAAAGAAGAAGAAGAAGAAAAAACAAATACAGGAGGACATGTAATTAGCTGGAACGCTCGGGATGTTTCCAATGATGGTTTCTTAATTCAGAAAAGGTGTTTCTTTCATCTTTGCTCGCTCTGCTCGGAGGCTGCTGTTGTTTTTCCTTTTTTTTTCCTTTTTTTTTTGGAGAACTGTACTCTGTGCCCTCTGTTTATCAAACCACCGTGTTCATGTAGAGAGGAAAAAAAAAATCCTCCAAAACATTCACATGTGCTTAAAAACTGTTGTGGATTTCTTGGCTGAAAGACCCATCAAAACTGAATTACCTGTGAACGTCCGATCATCTTACCAAGTGTTGTGAGCCTGCTGATGCTGTCAAGCTAAATAAAAGTTTTTAAAAATGGTCTTTTTTCTTTTTGCACATGCTGAGCAGAAACAAGTTTGAGCGATCCTCTCGCTCCCTCTAATGGTGGAAGCTGTTCAAATACCCTCTCCCAGCTGAACCCACTCTCTCCACCAAAAACGTCAGCGAAACCTTCTTTAATTTAAAGATCTGCTGTAACATTAGTCCTCGCTGGAGTCGAGGCTTTTATTGTCGCTCTTTTTGTCTTGGTGAAAAGCCACGTCCTGCACGTCCCCCATGGTCAACCTTCCCAAAGACGGGGGGGATATTTCAGGGGTAAGAAGATCCCCCTGAACCCAGCTTGACCAGTAATGAAGGCAACAATGGGACAATGGCAGGCGGGATCTGATTACTGTAAGGACGAGAAAGTGAGAAGAATGGAGGACAATGAGGAACCTTTTCTATTGAAGAGATGTGCATTGAGAGAGAAGTGCTGTTAGAGAGAGAGAAAAAAAAAAGTTTTTCCCTGATGGGTTTGAAACAGATCTGTGTGGACGAGGTTTCACAGGCCTGTTTATTTTGACCTGCCGTGTCCTTCAAAATCATCTCGAACTCTGCCGCAGTTAAAGTTATTTATGTGCAATAGATCAACATTTACGTCACAGTTTACATGGTAAAGAGACTCTTCAGTTTATTTACTCGACGCTGAGCGTTTTTCCATGATCTATTTGGTCTTTAATCTCAATAACGACCATTATAATATAATCATTTATCCAGTCAGGCAAAAGGAAGCAAACGAAACCTACTCACCGACCCAGAAAGGTGATGCCCATCCAGGCTAGAGCGTGACAGCCTGGCCCCTGGCCTGGCACATCCAGGCCTCATTTTAGAAGGGGTTCTACCAATTTTCCATGACCCAGGAAGGGCCTACAGACCCAGGCTAGAGCATGGCATCCTAGACCATGGTACAGTTTAACCACTGGTTGTGGAGATAGGTTTTATAATTTAAAGTGTTTTAAGTACCTTAAAGTTTAAATTTTGGTTTTTGAAGGTATCACTGCCAGATTATGTTAATATTGAGTGAATGATATGGTTTTAAAGTTACCAGAATTAGTAGTAGATATTATCAACTACAGCTCTTTTTTTTTTAAATAATTGTCTCATTTTTAAGGTTAGAAAAATCTTGTAAAATAATTCACTGGGCTAAACTTAATTTGAAAGACTTTTTCCTTTCACAGGTCACCAGCCAGATCTTACACCATCTCCTGTATCTTCACACCAAGCACCATCCAGAAATCTCCTCCCTGGTCTTTCCCTTTTTCCCTCCTTGGTAGTTTCATGTCTAGCTTCTTCACATGAACACATTCACTGTCCTTCCTCTTCATGTCCAAACCATCTCAATCTCTGGCTGTTCTTCTGATGCCCTCATATCCTTCATCTCCATCACCTCTGCCTTCTGTGTCTTGGTCAGTGCTTCTGTCTCAAAGATTTGAAGAAATGTAAGCCTTTTTCTTTCCCCTTTGAGCTCTTCTGTCACAAGTAACTCCAGAGACTCTTCTCCATCTGCTCCGCCATATGTTGACTCTCTTCTTCACCTCTTTTCCAAACTTTGAATGGTTGCGCTCAAGTATTTAAACTCTTCCATCTTTTTCACCTATGTGCTCTTTCACAGATGCAGTAGTATATCTTGATGTGATGGACCTTGGTTCATCTTTTCTGTGCTGCAGATCTCCACCTCTCCAGCTTTTCTTCCACCTTCTCTCCACTCTCACAGCAGAGCACAATGTCATCTGCAAACATTGTAGTCCATGGAGACTTCTGTCTGACCATACCTGTCTGTTTCTCCATCACCATGGCAACAAAAAGGAGGTCAGATCCAAACCCTTTTTCACCTGATATCCCCCTGTAACTCCTACTGCACAGCTGCTTCTGTAACACTGGCTTCATACATGTTTGTCTTCGGCCGTCTCAGGGAGATTTATACCACCCTGTCCCACCCTGTCCACCCAAGGCCAAGGGTCCTCATTCCATCGCTTCTCCACAGGCTTACTTCTTATCATTAAAGTCTTTATCCCACTAACTTCTTAACCCACACCTGAATCCATCCATCTATCCATCCGTCCGCCCGTCCGTCCGTCCGTCCATCCGTCCGTCCGTCCGTCCGTCCATCCATCCATCCATCCATCCATCCACCCATCCATCTATCCGTCCAACCATCCATCCATCATCCATCCATCCATCCATCCATCCATCCATCCATCCATCCATCCATCCATCCATCCATCCATC
>JAOWBL010038558.1:0-27342 GCA_028564865.1 Zenarchopterus dispar | reverse complement strand
TAGATAGATAGATAAATAGATAGATAGATAGATAGTCACACACTCTTCCATGACTTGTGCCACAGACATCCTGGCTGTTCAAAGAGTTACATGTGACAAACTTGTGCCTTATCAGTTGTGAAAAATGAAGAAATGTTTGCCAGTTACAGTCTTCATCCAGTTTTAACTGTCAGATGTGTGACTTTTCTTTTTTAAAATTTTTCTTTTTATTTGATTTTTTAAATAAAAATGATCAATTCCACGAAGCTTTACCACAGTACGAAACTGTCTATTTATGTGGACTGATGAATGACTAAACACTTAAATGTGATATCCCTTTCAAAGCTCATGAAGTTCAACTACTCTTGATTGCATGTCACCAGATTTCCTTTTTTCCTAAGGCATGGTTTATATCAGAAATTGTTTGTGTTTTTCAACATTCATGAAATTATTAGTAGCAGTGAACTTGTTATACCACTTAATCTAGTGCTGTCCATGCCCATGTGTGGCTTTGTTTGACTATCAAATGTAAATTTTACAAATCTGGAGTAAGTTTTATTTTGTAAGTGGTAGATATATGTGCAAATATACCCATAGATTTACATGATCTTATAAATGTGGCCACTGAATTTGTCTGATATTGTGACTTAGGTGAAAATCACATCACACTTCATGGAAGTTAATGCTGAAAACCATTCATTTCCATGGGGTTCTTGGGCTATTTTTGGCTTTTGTATGCCTTTGTGTGTTGGGACTAAAACGGAAATTATATTTTGGCTGCTAAAAGCCAGTCAGTTGGTGTTATAGTCAACTTAAAGATTCATGGTAAAAGGCTATAGCTCTGGCAAGGAATACATGTCACGGTCTTTCAGCAAAACTGAAAATGTCTGGTGGTAGACTCTAGGGGTCTACAGAGCAGTCTCAAGTGCAGACCCAGCCCTCTTTATCAGATCTGTTCAGTTTCTTTGAATCACTAGCCTTGATGACACTACTCCAAAATTATGACTGGAGATAAAACTGCAGTCTCTGACACAGGCCTATAGAAGTGATAGGGAACATAGTACTGCAAATACTGAAAGACCTAGCCCTTGTCAGGAAGTCCAGTCTGCATTGTCCCATCCCTCAGTGTTTTTTCATTCAAGTCTGTTGTCCAAGTGAATGCACAGTGATCACATCTTCTATCTCTTCCAGGGTAAAAACAGTGTTCAACTTATTCATGCTCCTCATAATATCTACAACTATGTAATTTCTCTTGTTGAAATCTGAGTATTTCTGCAGATGATAGGGCCCTTAGTTTAACTGGTAATCTTGAGGCATGAAATGGGAATGTTTGCTTACTTTGGAGAGTGTTTAAAGTTTATCTGGGACTTTCAGAACACAGTCATCATCACGAAGGCAATTAAGTCATTGGGGATTTTTAGGGTATAAATACAATACAATTGATAGCAAAAACATCAGATGAACAACAAGAAGAAGACATTACATATTATATCGTGTCAATATTCATTTAACAAAAGCGAAACCAAAACAATGAGGGGTACTGTGAAACAGTCTTAATTAGATGTTAATTAAATTAAATTGAATTTGTTTACTCTCTCTGCAAAGTGCCCTAAGATATATCAGCTATCTTATGGATTTCTAATGAGTTATTATGTAGTAAATTAATGTCTCAGGTATGCTCAGATCCCATCTTTTAATAAAATGTGATAAACATTCAATAAGCAAAAAAGTAGGAAACTGAAAAAAATCATAATGCAAAAATATACACAATAACAGTGCAAAATAGTGCAAAAAAATGTGCCACTTATAGAAGTATTTCATAGAAGTATTTCACATAATAATTTGATCATTGTTTCAGTTTGTATCAGTTTGTCATCTGTACTGACTAGTTTATAATGTGTAATACCTTTCTCTATCTTCTCCCTAAAACATTTCATTACCTTGCATCGTCTACAAATAACTTGCGATGAAATCTTGGATAGTTGCAAGCAGTACACAAGCAGTATTTATGTCAACCTTTATTTTTTTCTATCTCTGTTAGCTTAGTGTTCAGCTGATAAACAACTCCACATGTAGTATTATGCAGAGGTGGTTTTTTCATATGGGTGAAGGGCAACACACTACCATAAGGAAAGGCATTTATTCTAACAGTTTGTTACGGTCATCATGAATGTTTTCACAGTTTGGGCTACACTCTGTGTGTTATTGTCCAGTCAGCATGAAACCATGCCATGCACTTTTTGGGGTGATTTCAGCCAGGTCCAATTTTGCATGAAATTTCTCTCATACACTCATTTATGATCTATTTTTTTTTGTTTTTGTTTTTTGTTTTTCACATCTCAGGCATTTCAGCACAATCTCTATGGGTTCTGAGAGGGCTAAATCAAATGTCCTTACGTCACACATAACATTGGACAAACAACATATATATATATATATATATATATATATATGTTTCTCAACACCACCAACAGTGGCACCTCCTGAGATTTTCTGCTGAGGCTTCAGCTCTCCACTTGTGTTTGAGACAATACAGGACTGCCACAGAAATGAAGCGGTTTCCTTAGAGGAAATAATAGGTCTGTAGTATTACTTCTTTCATAATTCAGATCTTTCATTATTATTATTATTATTATGCTTTCCATTTCCATGTTTTTCATGTTTAGACGTTTGTGAGTCAATGTACATGTACAAGTGGTACTTAAACTGTATTTTTTTGGTATCTAGTGTGTGTGTGTGTGCAATCGCATTTTAGTGGAAACATCATGGTTTCACCGGGTAAGGTTACCAAATACATGTTCAGGGTCTATCCAAGGAGAAAAAATAATCATAAAAAGACATTTTACACAAAAAAAAGTGAGAAGACATTTTCCATTGTTCGGAACTGTGAGGTCAAAAGTAGTTTCTATTTCTTGGCCACAGACGTCAACATTTTATCTCACTTCCCACATATAAGACTATCAGCATGGGCATATAATTGGTTGTCACGATTCATTATGCTGTTTATTTTATTTCTGAATTTTGTGTTATGGATGCATGTAAAGACTTGAGGTTTTGATCCATATGCTGAAAATATGTCTGACTGGGAACAGGATTTTAAAATGTATCAAGGGTATCTAGCACTCCACACCTGTCAAACTTACAGTATACCTAATAAGTCCAATCACTCCCCCAGCTCCTTGAGCACAGCCACAGAGCTTTAGATTCATCCAGGATGAGTGTACACCCCATGAGAAAACCTCTATCTACCGGGGTCATACCCAACCCTGATGAATGACTCTTTAGGGACAAGACATCGTGGAGCTACTTCCTATCTCCCTTTGTCTTGATATATCCATCAGTGGGTAACAGCAAACACACATTCACTAATATTGTACATGGTGTACAGATGGTCTCTGACCTTGTCTGTGACCACAGACTTAAATGACCATGTGTCCACCTTCCCACTGGGAAGGAAAGAACAAAAAGAGGGTGGATATAATGATGAAATACGCCAATTGTCCCCTGATAGAATGGGGACAAGGCCCCTAATCGCTCTTGATATCATGTGGATGACCTCCCAGAATACAGAGCACCAATTCATCACCTGCAACTCTCTTCTCTTTCACCACCAGGAGAATCAGTGGTGATCATGCGCTGTACACGTATGCCATAAATAGCTTCTTTCACTTATTGAAATCCTCTACCAAACACCATCATTTGGCCCCAGTGGTGTTCTGCTGATATGAGTGTAGCATACTAGTACATAGAATTTACAACTTTATCACAGCTAAATCTGAACCATTTTTATTTAAATATTTAAGTTTTCTTATTATACTTATGTGACAGCTGAATTAGACTAGAACTAATAGAAGTGAATTAGAACTTAATATTTTTAAGCTGTTTTTTTTCTGGATTTTTGTGTCTATAATGCTCTGTTCTGCTGAAAGTGGGTGTTTTTTTATCGTCATTTTAATTTTAAAAGGTTAAAAAAAAAACATATTCAACCAATCAAGCAATCTTACTTTACCTGAAAGCCCATGCTGATCGCACTACCCCTGTTTTGCTTTTATATGATCAGATCAAAATGTTCTCGAGTAAATGGAGACTCTTTTTTCAAAAAGATAGATTGCATGAATGCTCAAAATTACACAGAGACATTTGGTTCCCTTTTTTCTATGTGTGTAAACAAAGTTTGAATTCATAAACCACCAACTCTAGTTTTATGATTTAAGGAAGTCATTTTATGAACCAACTCCAATCATATGAATTGGAGGTTTCAGATTATAATGTTCCAATTCATCTACATTTTTAACACTTTAAAATGTTCAACAGCATTTTTTTTTTTGAGAACACATTGACTCAGTGCATCTTTATGCTAATCTCTCCACTATGTCATTTCCTAGTGTATTTACTCCACAGTGTTTCCAGTTTTCAGCTTCATCTGTATGCAGTTTGCTGTTGTTGTGCATGGCCAACTCTGTACTCAGTGTATCTTTTTCATTGCTCTGTGTAGCGTATCTGTTGCCTGTGTATCATCTATCAGGGAATAACATAACCCCACTTTAAAATCATATTCCACTGAATCAGAATTCAATTCCAGAATCCTCCAAGAAAATATGATAATAATACATCTCTCCTGGATTCCACTTGGACTACTGTGACACTGCATCCTGACTCATTGCCTCTTCTGTTATTTTTCAGTAGCATCTTTGGCAGGGACACGAGGACACATTCAGTGAATGAATTTCATCGGCTTTGGGAGGAAAAAAATTCTCAGGATGTAATTTCAGATGTATGAAATCCAAGGGTGCTTACACACAATGTTCAAGCAGTTATGAATATGAAAACGCCTTGACTATATTTCTTATTACCTTATTATTCATAAATCACAGAGATGTAACCGTGTGATGGAATAACTAAACTTTAAAAAAAGGAAACAGTGCTGTCTTACCCCTTGTTTATTACGCTTTGTGTTTTAAATGAGTTTTGATTGTGCAGCAGTGGAAATATTCAACCTGCTTAACTGTTGAAAGGAGATAGTGAGATTGGAGCTGAATAACAATGATGGAATTAATTACTACAACATCCACACTGCCAAAGTTTAGTTGTTTTCCCAATTTAAGTAAAAAAAAATGTAACACTTGGCATTGTGTAAACAGTACCGTAGCAGATTATGTGTGAGGTAAAGAAGGACTTTAGCAGTCAGTCTCTGTGATGTATATAATTTACTAAAAATGTATCAGTGGTTATGGCTGTAGTTTCATTTTGACTTATCACATTATAGTCCACCAATGCCATAAATTAAAAAAAACTACAAATTTTAATGTGATACCAAATACAAATATAGTTAGATGAAAAAACAGGAAAGCTTTAAAAAAAGAGATTTTACAAAATATTTAACCTGAGGATGAGGCTTAACTAGATTATGTATGTATTAATTACACTTAACTGCGATCATAGCAACTTTGTCATTTTCTTTTTGAATGATTTTAAAGGATGGCCATTATTATTCAGACAGTTACCTCATTTTCATAATTTTGGAATCTGGAATTTGAAGAAGAGCATAAACTGAATAATTTCTTTTTTTAAAAAATTTGTTTCACCCTGTATTTGAAAATTTAAGTATAAATTATTTACATAGTGTTTACTAACTTCAACAAATAATCAAATAAATCTTTAACTTGATGCCAGAAACATATTTGAAAAAAAGTTTCCTGGGAAAGAAAAGATTACACTATCTTGTACGGTGCAAAAAAGAGCATATATCAAAGACCTTAGTATGCTAAGATGGATGGGTTATAGCTCACAAGTTTTTTTCCAACACTAAAATAATAACCTTCCTAGTAGACTAATTTTGATTTTTTTTTTAACTTGTCGATTCAGCAGTTATTTCTGCCATGCCCTCCATGTACTGCCATGAAGTGACAGCTCTGTATCACAGCTCACACAGGCATCTCCCCAATGACACACTGACCATGGAAGATATCTAAGAAATATGCTCAAGTATAAAGGGCTGAACAGCATTAGGACCTGACATGCTATACATCAACTAAAGAAATTAACTGCACTTCATGGCTGATAGCTGACTGATATTAAAAATTCTGAATATCTGGAGCCATTGATGGAATCCCTACTTGAGTTACAGTCAGCGAGAAAGGAAAGACCTAAATAAGGTCAACATTTACTGACTGATTTTCATTGAAAGGAAATCAACAACGAAAATGTTGAGAATAATAAAATGGCTGTATCACAATACAGCAGGAAACTAGTTTTTCAATTCAAAAGATTTTTTTTCTCAAATTCAGACATGAGTGCTCATCCATTTCTACAGACAAGTTCTGTTCTTTTTTCCTCCATGTTCAGGACAAAGCATACCGCAAACAGCTTACAGTGTTTGTTTCCTCTCTTGGTTCATTTTCAAATAATCAGTTGTGTTTTTTGTGTGGTTATGCATGTATGTGTATTTTGTTGATGGAAATGTGGTTTTGGAGGTTTTGCAGTGTCCAATCCATAGATAATATAAGGAGAAATAGGCAAACCACTGTGACCAGATTTTCTGAAGAGTGCTTTTGAAGCATCTTTTTTCATTTACTGTGAATGAGTGGAATGAGCGGCACTGGATGCTGCCTCGAGCACACCAACCTAATTTCAGTCACAGCTGTTTTAGCTTGGCTGGATTAGTTTATGCTTAATCTATGATGCCAATTAATATAATTTTATATTCATTATGATCAAATCTGTCCAAACATCCACATTTCAAATGTCCACCAACACAAGCACTAGGACTCCATGTACCTTAGGAGCCTGGCTGGCTGCAGTGGGCTCAAAAGAACTGCCCTGTTCAGTTCATTTGTGTTCAGTTGCCTTAGATATGAAATCTAGCTATAGAGACCAAAAGGTTTTTATTTTTATTTTTTAAATTTTATTTAAAAAAAAAATTTTTGTGATCAACAATTTTATTTAAAAAAAAAACATACATGACATCAACAAGAGGAACAGGGCAGGACATCAACATAGGTAAAAACCTACAGAATAATAATTGTCTCTGTTCTAGACAAAAACAATGACAGAATATACATTCAGTAAAATATAAAAAATAGTGAACTAAAAGGGAACATAAACTGGGTAGTTTGGCTAACCGTATATTTTGTCTAATTATCTGGCTGACTGCTAAATCTAAAACCTTTGAGGTCCTATGTTTCTGAGTCTAGAGAGGTGTGGGAACACTTCATGTTTTGAGGTTATGGACATAACTATGTTTGACCATGCCTGTACAGTAGTTATTCTGGCTCTATTAAGCTGTGTGGTTGTACATTCTAAAGAAGCTTTACTCTGATAAAATGCCATCCAGTGGTGAATTAAGGGGATAGTGGATTTACACCACAATGACAGTATAACCGTCTTTGCAGCAGTTAAACCTGCAAGAAGGAATCTGTGTTGCTTTAGACTGAGAGACAACAATGAGTCAATATTGAGAAGACAAAGGCAGGAATTAGGCAATATTGTAGATTCTAACAGCTCTGACAACATTGACATAAGCTGCATCCATAAATCATTGATAGCTGAACATCCTCAAAAAATATGCTTCATTCTTCCCAGCGTCTGACCATGGCAGTAAGTAGAATTAGGACTGGAAATTAATTTGAATGGCGGTAATCCCCTGTAAATTATCTTAAAGTGTATAAATTGATGTGCCAGATTTTTAGAGGTGATATTTAGCTTGCACCATTCACTGTCGCAGTCAGGATCTACACAGGAGTTGGGAAGGTCACTCGCCCACACTTTTCCAACTGACAGTGCATCTGTGAAATGATCAATATTCCACAAAGAGATATACACAGATTTTATACATATATGTGTGTGTGTGTGTGTGTTCGTGTGTGTGTGCATACATGCATATATAGGCGTTACTATCCCTCGAGAGCCCTGACCAGACCAAAGATATGTTTATTATCAGAGTTGGATATTTAACAACTTGCTGCAGAGTTGGATATTTAACAACTTGGGTAAATGCAGACTCATTTTTGGATCCAAGCTCTAGTGGTCAGTCGAGAAACTGCAGCTTTTTTTAGTCCCAGAAATTGGAACGTTCCAACCTGGTCAGATCCTGTAGTGTGTGCACTCTCTGTCAATCACGTAAATTGACTCCAAATTACAAACCAGCAATTTCTGTAACCTGATCAGACTAATGATCACCTGACTCTGAAAATCATGTAGTCTGAGATAAAACAAGATAAAACAATGATTCATGATTCTGCAAGTATTCTGCTCCTGCTGCTGTTAGTCTCCCCTCTCCTTCTGTGTTTCCAGTGATCCCTCCTACTGGGGCGTGGCCACTGCAGCCTACACACCTGACAGCAATCAACTCTCCTGAATAAGAGGAACAGCTTCCCAGCAACTCCTCGCCAGTTGGTCAAACTACATTCCCTGTCAGTTTAGCACCTAGCTTATCTTCGATTCTTGATTGGATTGCTACTTACCTGTTTTTCTGCCTGTGTCCAGATCCTGTCTGCTTGCCTGCCTGCTTTTTGGACTCCTGCCTGCCTGTTCCCCTGTGTACCGAGAGATATCCTGCCTCCCTACCTGGGATCTACCTGCCTGCTGGACTATCGATCATTGCTACAACGACTTAGATATTCAATAAAAACTGTAGACGCTTCCCTGAGGTTGTCTGCTCTTGGGTCCTCTTTCTATTAAACATGAAACACATCCATGTACTGACTGACTGAATGAACTAAAAGAGACTGTGACTAAATACTGCACAGATGGATATTGGAATGCTTCATACTAAAGGTGGATTTCCACAACACTGTTTTGCAAAACAAAAACAACAATTTTGAAATTGTGACAAGGTACCACTTGGGGGTGGTTGTGTTTCTATTGAAGCCAGATTTCTCTTGAAAACAAAGAAGATTTCGACTTCAAAGATGATAGACATATTTAGTTTTGGACAAATTATTGCCACTGCCACTATTGTTGTTGCAAAAGTAGCGAGTAGAAGATAAACATTCAAATGGTTATATGGTCTGATCACATAACCAACTACATCACATCCAGTGATGCTGGAGATGCGCAAATGCAAAACACACAAAAAAGTGTTTTCATTGCACTTTTGAGCTAGACTGAACTATGGACACATCTTAAAAAAAAAACCTCATGAAGGTGTAAAAAGGTTTTTGCAATATTTGGTAGTTTTAAAAAAAAAAACTATAATTATCCTTGCAATATTTAAGTTTTGCGCAATACTAGTGGCAATGGAAACTCACTGTATGTCAGCAGGACATAAGGAGCCTTCAATAATAACTTTAGAGGTCAACTTAAAGCCCAGTGCACAAGTTATCATCCAGTTGCTGTTGTACAAAGGCCTCTAAAGTTGCTGTTTGGAAGTGAATAGATAATTAATAAGCAAATGTCTATGAAGCAACTCTAAGAAAGTTGGCCACAGCTAAATACTATACCTACAGAGAGTATGGCAGATACCGAAGAGCCAGCTGAAAAGGCAAAATAACATCCAAACTGTGAACACGCATACCTTGCCAGTAATGACATGCACTGATTGATAGCAAGAATCTGGAAATAAATCTAGGAGATGCCCCCCAGTGATGAACTACTAAATGAATATCTTGGACAGCAAAAATCAAATGAAGAGGAGAAAAAGGAGAAGCCAGTATGGAAGAAACCTCTACATAGCATGTATAACTGGCAGACTGAACAAGTGGTTGATATCAAGAGGTCCTACCAGTGGGCTGGTCGGAGAGACAAAACTGAGACAGTTTTCATAGCAGCATTGCAACAGAACCCAAACACAAGAACAACAGAGGGTGGGGCCTAACACACCACACAAGACCCCAGATTTAGGCTATGCAAAGATGCATCCAACACATAACAGCAAAATGTAAAATATAGGCAGGTAAGTTTTGATTGGTGGCGGAAGCTGATGACAATGGAGTTACTCTGACTCTCGCAAAAAGTCACTAATAATACTGTATGGTCTTACTATTAATTAGATTATACCTTTTAAAATACCAGATTATACACGTAGCACACTGGAGGAATTATATGACCCAGAGGCATATACCAACCACTATTGGTGCCAACAGGCCATTCTGAGAGAAGCAAAATAAAAAAGGCATCTTCCACCTACAAAAAAACAAAACAAAATTGAGCTCAGTCTTTTGGTGTCTTTCAATATAATGCATTAAATATATGGATTATTCTGCATAACAAAATAAAAGACCTTCAGTCAACAATGAAAATTGCACACAACTACAATAAGAAATCTAGAATAGCTTAATAATTCATTTTAAACAACTGTCAAATTGCTCTACAAATAATTGGATTCTATCATTGAAGAAAGCAAAATAATTAAAGAAACATTAATGTACCCAGAGTTTATGACAATAGCTGAGAATTGGGACGTAGATTGACCATTCAACCACCACTCTTTCCTTTTGGATTCACATAACTCTAGACTCCGCACCAACCCAACCATCAGTCTCCCATTCCATTCTTCCCTCTCTCATGGACAAGACCCAGACATACTCAGATTCCTAATTTTAAAGCAAAACCTTATCCCCAGACCACTCTTTTATGAATGAGAACCATAGCCTTGAACTTGGAGACGTTTAAACCACATGCAAATCAATCAACAAATCAACAATGCAAAAGATTATCACCAAAGTGGAGCAGTACAAGTTCAAAGAACTTATTGAAGACAAAGTAATGAAGAAACAAAACAACTAATCAATTCCTCACTGAAAATATTTTACAAGAGAAATAACTTGATAAGCCATACTTAATACTAATACTTAAGTCTTTAATGAGATAATAAGCAAAGCCAGGGATTTGCCTTAAAATCACCATAAATCAGGGATGGTAAATGCATTGTATTTGTGAAACCTCTTAAATTAAAGCTCAAAGTGTAGACTTTAATCAGATCTTAATTGCTTTGTTCAAATCTATTGTGATGGTATATACAAAAAGTAATACAGAACAGATCTTGATATTTAGTTTTTTTTTGTTGTTGTTGTTTTTGTTGTTAATTTTCTTACCCAACACGGTAGAGAAACCTTTACAAATATTTTAAAAAACAAAATGCATGCCATGTAGCACTCAAAACAATCACAAGTCAATTTGGTGGATTTCCTGGTCAATTATGAACTTTTCACATATCGCTTTTTAACAGTTGTATCTAAACATTAAGCTTCTTCTGCAATACCTCAACTAATGTCTGCAGCTGCTGTGACACCTTATAAAACCCAATAAATGCCAAACCCTCCATTCCAGTTATCATCCTCTTTCTTTAATCAACATTTGACTAGAAAATAATGACCAAAGCCCTAGAATAGAAACAGTCACTCCCATTCTAATCCATCCAGATCAGACAACCTTTATTAAAAAACAGCAATATATCAGAAAGTACCCACAGATTTATCAATTTAATTAATGCCACAAAAAAGAAAAAATGTATTATTGTATACTTACACAGAAAATTAATTAAAGTAAACAGAACAGTTAGTAAATTATTCAGGTTTGATTTTAGGAGAGTTGTTCAGCCACCGGATATGTAAACAATACACCCCAATTTTACCTGCTATTTTCCCTGAGCCAGCAGCAGCAATGTCTATAAATACATAAATATAAAGGAATTAAGATTACAACTCAAAATTAGACTGTATGCAGATGATTTATTATATTTGTAGTATCTAATGTGCAAAGCCTTCAACTTCATTAATACATTTCTCTGTTAAAAATCAACTGTATTATCACTGTCTGATCAAGCATTGATTTACGCAGCTCCCTTCTCACTTAACACATAATATTAAATATTCAGGTATTAAGATTTCCCCCAGGCTGTCAGAGCTCTTCAGTCTTAATTACACTCCTGTTAAAGACCCTGAAATAACCTTCTGCTATCTCTTTTTGGGCAAGCAGTTATAGTAAAAGTAGAAAAAAAAAAACTACCACAAGTAAAGTACATGTTATCAGTATGATTATTCCCACATGTCGGGTTTTTATATATTGGTCATAGTGACCGTTTATATATATATATACACACACACACACACACACACACACACACACACACACACAAGATGGTAGTGGCCAACAAACCAGACATTGTGATCATGGACAAGTCCCAGAGGAAAGACATTGTGATCGACATAGTCATCCCTTGCAATGGCAACATGAGGAATAAAAAAAAAAACCCCAAAAAAAACATGTGACAAACTGGAGAAATACCAGGAGCTCAAAGAAGAGCTAGAGAAAGCCTGGAAGGTGAAGGCAAGAGTAGTGCCTGTGGTCATTGGACCGCTGGGTGCCGTGGCCCCCACACTGGAGAAGTGGCTCCACCAGACACCTGGAGAACCATCAGACATTTCTGTCCAGAAGGGCAAAGTCCTTGAAACAGCTAAGGCAGGAGGACCAGAGGAAGACCAAAGAGGAGATATGATATGGATGTAGGGAAGGAGGATATCAGGGTGATTGGTGTGTAAGAGGAGGATGCAGAGGATAGGGATAGATGGAGATAAATGACTTGCTGTAGCAACCCCTGAAGTGAGCAGCCAAAAGGAAAAGACAAAGTTGTGTTATAACACTAATTATTCATTATGCATTACTGTATTACATGAGAGCTTTGCCTCTGAATAATCATTTGAATGATCATCTGCTGCCTTCATCATCTGAGTATTTTCTCAATAGTGGTAGGGGCAATCACAATAATTTGTCAAAAACTAAAGATGTTTTTGTCCATCTTCCTCAGGCTTGAGATTTTCTTTTTGGCTGTTTTGAAGAGAAGTCTTGCAGGATGAGATCTGGAAAGTTACAGAGAGAGAACTAGTAAAGTCACAGTTGTACAGAGAAAAAAACAGTTCAATGGAAAAACTGACCCCATCAAGTTTTGCTTTTCTTTTCCAAAAAAGTGTAAAGGAAACATGACTATTGACTTACAGTAATAAATGCAGACATAAGAATGTAATTAAAAAAGGGCTGTTACTGAACCGACTTTAATGAAAGTCATCAAAACAACTTTAATGAACTACTCATATGTTTTTAATGACAATTTGCATTTTGCAGTCAGTTGATTGCCAGTGACACATAGCCTTTGTTTTCTGTTAGAATAGTATCTGAAGTCTATCTAGCAAGTGTTAGATCTGGAAGTGTTACCCACTAGCATATCAGCCAGACACATGGTGAGAAGAAATTAAACAGGTACACTACATCAATCAAGATTGCATTCTGTGCATGTGCAATTATCAGAATCTTGCTCATGATGGCCTAACCTCAGCAGCAAAGCTGATGTAAAAACACTGACATATTGAGTGATCCAAAGGGAAGTGCCTCATCTGCAGAATCAATGTCTTATTGACAGTGTCAGGGGTGCAAGTGCTGGCCTGTTTGACTTGTCAACAGTATCATATGTCTTTCTGCTTGCTGACCAACTGCGTGCCTTATTGTGTGCACTTCCTTGCTTTAATCAATATAGTCACATGCATTGACTTGTAAGAAACAGTTACATGTCACAGATGTAAAAAGGTCAAGTACCCTGTTTATAGACTGACAAGATGATCTAGTGTTCTACCGCTATTCACTTTTAACATCACTACTTTTTGTTTAAAGAATGTAATAGCTACCTATTATACACAATATCACTAGACTTAGGATTTGGATATGTATGTTCTGTTTTTTTTTTTATTAGGCTTGGTTTTTTTATGTTTTCTTGAATTTTTCCTTGTGCCTTGTTTGCTTGTATTCCTTTTATGACTTACTTCCTGTTTCATTTTGATAACCTAAATCTAGGTTGGTTAAGTTCTGGTATAACTTTCCTCATTCCAATCTAGCTTGAGCTTTCACACCTGTGTCTTGTTAGCTCCCAAGTATATTTGGGCTGCTTCTTAATTCACAAGAACGCCATACTTGGCAAGTGTGAGCTGGGCGAACGTACTTTGGATGATGCAAGAATGCATAGCTCTCTTTCTGTAATTTAAACAGTGTACTTGATGACATCACACCATAACACGCTAACACACAGAAAACATCTACAATTTTATTGGTTATAAAAATAAAAATATTAAAACAAGAAAGGGAGGGCCGAATCATGAGAGCCCAGCGGGGACAACCTGAGGGATGGCAGTCCACAGGAGGGGAGTGCCCTGGGCTTGAAAGGGTGTTCCCACCCATCCGAGCATCTTGGGAGCCCTGTGGCCAGAAATGACTCCGCTAGCCCTGAGACCTCTCTAGACACCACCACTCACTCAAAGTCCATCATGGACTCTCACTCCCCCTCCTCCTTATCCCCCTCTTCCACCACTCCCCTCTCTATCCAGGAGCAGGAAGTACAAAATTTTTTCAGCAAGCTGAACCCCCACAAGGCTCCCGGGCCAGACAGTGTTTCCCTATCCACCCTGAGACACTGCGCAGATGAGCTAACTCCTGTCTTCACTGACATCTTTAACACTTCCCTAAAGACAGGTCATGTACCAGCCTGCTTCAAATCCTCCATCGTCATCCCCATCCCCAAGAAGCCATGGATCACTGGACTTAATGACTACAGACCTGTGGCACTGACATCTGTAGTCATGAAGTCATTTAAGTTCCTGGTCCTCCCCCACCTTATGACCATCACTGCCCCCTCCTGGATCCGCTGCAGTTCGCCTACAGAGCCAACAGGTCTGTAGCTGATGCTGTCAACTTGGCCCCTCACTTCATCCTGCAGCATCTGGACTCCCCGGGAACCTACGCCAGGATCTGGTTTGTGGACTTCAATTCTGCTTTCAACACCATTTGGCCGGCTCTGCTCCAAGACAAGCTCTCTCAGCTCAACGTGCCCATGTCTATTTCATTTTGACAAATTAGGAAGAACTGCTTTCTTGGTAATAGAGGAACAAAGACTGGATTTTTATATTTAAATGGGAGATTATTAGGTAGCTTTACTGAACTTGACAAACACCATAATGGAGATAAAGGGATTCTGTCTTAAAATGGTTGATAGTTTCTCTGTTGCTGTTAACCAGAAGCCATGAACAGGTGGGCATGACCCTGTGGCATAAAAGTAATCATTGGTGTTACCCATGGTGCAGATGTTGATGTCGGCTAAACAGTTTTCATTGTGTGATGTGGGACCTGTGAATGATTTTTGTACCAAATAAATTGTAAATGTGGGCTTTTTTTTTGACATAGGAAAGATATTACAGATTTTTATTTAGAAATTGGGATTGGGAGGGATTGTTTAATCATTTTCCCATTTGAAAATTGGTAGGCCTGATTTTGTTTTACTACTGGATACAAGCTTGTAGAATCTATAAAAACAAGTTTTATTTTTGGAAATAAGGAAACCTTTGTGTTGTCATGATGGGAAAATGGGAAAAGATGGGATTCTTGCATAATTGGAAACCAGAATTGTGCCAGAACAGGGTGAATTTGCATGGTGTTAAAGAAGATTTTGTGATTTTGATTGATTTTCACCAGGCTGTCAGAGTCAAGTTAATTGTAAGACTTTTAAAGAAATGCATCTACTTTCTTGAAATTGGAAGGAAAGGTAAGTCAGAAACAGATATTATTGCAATGGTTTTGCTTTTAATTCTATACATTAGTTGTAGTTTACTTTTGATAGGTAATATTGAAAGTTGGTAGCTTCTAAGCCTTAAAATGATTTTTGGTTTTGCAGTGTTGATAAACTAATTTTGGGTTTCTTGTTTTTCCAATAGAACTGTTTTACTAATGAGCTGACTGAGCTGAACTAGCTGTCTGTAGGAGTAAGTGATAATGCTGAGAATAGGTAATTCATCTGTGGAAATGTTTTCAGTTTTAACTGTAACTATGCAGCCCACAAGTAAAAGTGGGAGGTTGGCCTGGTGTTTTAAATCTTGTTCTATATTTTGAAAGCAATAAACATAGTTTAGAGTGAAAAGTTCTGACAGCCTAGGAGAAGCATTAACCCCCAAATATTTAATATTATTAGTGTGGAGTGGTAGAAATTTATTTTGAATTGTAGAATCCTATGCATTTTATGAAATTCGCTTGTTTAATATTATACTATATTATTGAACAAAAAAAATCTGTTGTATTTACTAGTGTCTCCTTTTCTATAACTTTCACTTGCTGATGCAAAATACATTTTGGGATACTTTGCCATCTCAAGTCAACATAAGTCTCCACTGGATGCATGTTCAATTAAATGGGAGGAGCGAGAACATATACAGGTATTTTTTCTTTTCTTGGTTAGATGCATTCTTGATTCTTATAACAGTACTTCCACTGCAGAAGTTTTACGAGAACACATTGAGAAACATCTGGTATGCTTTTTTTTTCCTTTTTGATTGCTAGTCTGTTTTGGTCCCCATTTCTTTCCTGAGATCTTCTGCTCTCTTTGTTTGATGCCTATATTTAGGGCTTTAAGTTCCTTTGACTTCCTTTCTTGTGTTTTTTTTTTTTTGAATATTGAATTTTTGGACACTGCCCCCTCCAGATCTCTTGTATTTGGGTCCCCTCAACAACTATCATAACAATTTATTAGTCAAAGGGCCTTCACTCATTTTTCCATTCTTTCAAAATGATTTCATTTAATGTAGGAGGAGAATTTTTTTTTTTAAAGTTTTCATATGAAGTGTTTGCTACAAGAAAGCTGAAAAGTACAGGGAAGGTTGGTGCTGAAGGAGTTGTATTGTATGGGGATCTGTAATGACAGAAAAGTATTTTGGAGTGGTATAAGTCATGTATGAGAGCAGCATGGTAGCACTGAGATGTCCAAAAGGAGTAACGGAGGGGTTTCAAGTGAAAGTGAGACGACATCAAGGATCGGCCCTGGTGATCCATCTCCTGGTGCTGTGGTAATGGATAGGTTGAAAAATGAGGTCAGATGACATAGTGATTTGTAGTGAGAGTCAGTAGGAGGAGGAAGAAAACATTCAGAGGTGGAGATGCATGCTGGAGAGATTTGGAATGATCAGTCACAAGAAAACAGAATATATGTGTGTAGATGAAATAAAAGCAAGTAGAACAACAAGAATGTCAAGAGTAGAAGTGAAAAAGGCACAGGGAATGACAAAAATACTTATGCTCAACTGTTCACAGCAATGGAGAATGTGGAAGAGAGTGCAAGCAGGATGGAGTGGGTGGAGAAGAGTAAAAGAAAGGGTTTAGAAGGCCGTGGAGAGAGCAACACTTTTCAACGGCCTGGCAATGGTAGTACTGGCCAAGGTGTAGAAACCAGAGATGGAGATGGCAGAGCTGAAAATGTCAAGGTTTACTTAAAAAAATAAGCACCTCAAAGGAATGGCCAGCGACAACTTGGACATAAAGTCAGAGACGCTTGACGGAAATTGTTCAGAGGAATAAATAGGAGAGAGAGTGAATAAATTTGTAGAAGGATGCTGGAGATGAAGGTTCCAGGCTGGAGAAAAAAGGAAGACCAAAGAGATTTCTGGATGTGGTAGAGGATATTCGGTTGGTTAGTGTGACAGAGGAAGATGCAGGAGATGGGGTATGATGGAAATAAATGACCTGCTATGATGATCCCTAAAAGGAAAACCTGAAAGAAGTTTCAATGTTTTTTTGCTAGTAATATGATCAAATACAGGGAATATTTTTCTGCTTGTTGCTACAGATACACTTTTGTCACAGACAGCAATAACCAAGTGGTGTACAAGTCCAAACTTTGAAAAAAGATGCTGTCTTTAGTGAACGATAGCCTGACTCTTCAAAACTTTGAAGTGGTTCTAGTGGTTCTCATCTTGCAATGTTGAATGATTTTAAGTACTTTTTCCTCTGCATAACTGCCACACAGGGGTAGGCCTAACAGCCTTGATTTTTTTCAACAATTTTCTCTCAGATGTTGTCTCAGTGAATGTAAATCAAGAACCAGACTTGTAAGACTAATTATGAGTTAAAAGTTGTTCAGTCCCACGTCTCTGTCACTTTCCTTGTAAGAAGATGAAAACAACTAGACTCAATAATGAGTAGTGGACCAACTTGCTGCTCATTTTAAATGGTCAAACAATAGTACAAAGATAGGAGCCTATATTTTGTTTTTTCCTCAAAGAAATCCTCCTGAGATCAACATCACTCTCATTCAGAAAACTGAATTTTATTTGGGCTTGCTTCTAAACTTGCACCTTTCACATTACTCAGTATTGTATATTTGTGCATATTTTGCAATCATTATTTGTTGCATAACTAGTGACCTCAGGTACAGGTGGGGTATATAGTCATTATGGGATATGCTCTTCAATCTTGTCTGCAAACTTATTTAAAAACAACATTGTCTGTCTGAATTCAGTTAAACCAAAGAACAATTTCACAGGCATCAAATTCAGTGAAGATATAGATTGTCTTAAACTGTACATTTCATTTGACAGGTTCAATCCCATCAATGACAGTATAATGGTTTTATACATATTCTTAAAGTTGTTATATCTAAGAGCTTTACTCTAGACCCTTAATCAGATTTACAGGACAGGAACAGAACTCAGCATGTGCGCCACTTTTGACAAACCCGACAAATTGGAGAAGCGTGGAGGACTAGGGTAGATATACTGCAGAGAGAGTGATGAGGGTGATGAACCACAGGTGCGGGGAGTAATTGGCAGCAGGATTAGCCCTGGCAAGACAAACTCAGATAGGCAACAGAGAGAGCCAAACAGCAAAAAACAAGCAGGAAACAGTCAGAGGAGGAAACAACAGAAACATAAGGTTGGAAGTAAGGTGCTGCAAGGCATATGAGTGTTTTCATTTTCTAAGAAACTATGTATGCTTACAAAATGGGTAAATAAAATTCAAATTATAAAATGGATAAATAAAATTCCAAATTATTTGCCCACCCTTTAGATCTTGCACCTTATTTTGCCCATTGTGTGCAGTTAGGCGCTGTACTGTTTTTGTGGGATTGTCTGTAGTGTTTGTAGATTTGCAATGTGTATCTTCAGGCAGTCCTACATAATTAAGCCTCATGTGGCCCTGTCGATCTGGAGTCCATGCACGATGTGTTGTTGTGTTCAGTTTCATGTATTGCCTGTGTTATTTTGCTTGTTTTGTTCTATTGCGTGGTTGAAATGACAAAAATGTGAGTTGGGTGAGCACCCAGGGAAGTGTAATAATTTTGTATCCAATAAAACACTGTTTCAAAGGTCAGATACTATCAAAGATGATGAGGAATGATGAGTGGTGCCTGCTTAAACTAGTATTGTGAGGTTTTTATAGCAGACTGTGCTTTTTCAACTTTAATGCAGGACATTGGAAACGATGATCCAAATGTCCTTCTAGTTGTTGGGAAGAAGCTGAATTGGAGTGTTCTGCTTTTTTGCGTTTTATTGCTTATGAGAGAAAAATAACCTCTGTAAAATTATTACAATAATAGCAAATTTAAAAAAAAAACAGATGACTATTGCCTCAGCACTATAAACCTACAATTCTATTTTGAAAGTCTTTTATTTTTATTTTTTTTATAAGCAACCCTCCCAAAGCTGCCCTAACAGGCAGGACAGGCTCTAGTTTTCTGACCAATGTTGTGTCATCTGACATGGCCAACAGTAGATTTTCATAATCCCTGTCAAAAAAACTAAGAGAAACAAAACCCGATGTTATAAAACATAAAACCTCTGCTGTTTGTGGCTTTATGGTCATACTTAATGATGCGTTGCATTTGAAACACAGACAATGAATTAAGAGGTTTCATATTCTGTTGCTTTAACAGCAAATACTAGAAAGATTTACCAACTGATTTTTCGTTTTTGTTTTTAATTCAAAATCAATGCCCCTTGTGAACAAATGCGTTGTCATTCAGTACTCTAATTGGGATTCCATTAGTGCAATTGTTAATTACAAATGAGCTGTCTGCTTTTAGTTTGGGAAGCATGTCAAGATAAAAATCCATCCACCCAACTCCAATCGCTACTTTAAATTAGGTATCTTCCTGACTTAAAGAAAAATATCTGCCAAATAGAAAAGAAGCACATGTCAAAGTTAAACTCGGAGCTAACTTCTTTCCTGTGAAACACAAATAGAGAAAAAAGTTCCTCTGCTGAGGTTCTTTAACTGAAGCCCTCCTTAAACGCTCAAAGGATGTGTTCCTCTGGGGAAAATGTATGTACAAAGTGGAGGTATATAAAAAAAAAGATGAATGGGAGGCTAAGCAGACAGCTGATGAGGCTGATCATAGGAAGGGGTTGAGACTGGTCCTCTGACGCTGTCAGCAGGGTGTGAGTGTGAGTAGTGATTAAAACTGCTTTCCTCTTACCCGTCAGCAAAAAGGGAAACACACACACCTACACACACACAGTCCTATCTCTTCAAACTGACTTGCAAATAAACAGCTTATGCTTCTGTGATGTGCAAAACAGATGATTTTCTTTTGACTCAAATCAAAGTTGTTTGACTACCTCTGCAGTCCAATGGGTTTATATGTAAAAGTTGTTAGTCAAGCACATACATGCGTGTGTGTGTGTGTGTGTGTGTTTTAAAATGTCAAATGTTCTTGGGTTGTCTGTCAGGATACTACCCACTCTGACTCTTGTCAGAAACTTAAAATAGGAATTTATTTTGATCTGGGTTGATTTCCCCAAGTGCTAACATTAATTGCCATTTTGCTGCAGCCATGTTTTGTTCTTATTCAAAACTCCATTGATTCACATCACTTTGGTCCTTAACGAAGGTTTGCTCCTTACTATCTAATAATAGATTTACGGTTGTTTTAACTTCAGAATGTTCTTTTAAAATGGGTTTAATTTCAAAATGGTAAAAGCATTGTTTTTCTGAAATCTTTTACCTTAAAACGCAAAGGTTACTGATTGATCATGTCTTTTCTTTTTAATCTTTTAGGTAAAAAGTAAGGAATAACATGCCGTATGATCTGTTTTAAGCAATATGCCCAACTCTGCTTGCATTACAATGTCAAGTTTTTTTATTCAAAATATGAAGTGCTTTGGTGATATTTGAATAGCATCGATAGAGTTGAAGACCCTTATGCAGCTATTATGTTCCCAATAAATAACTCCTTCTAAATAGTCTTTATAGAGGACATCCAAAAGGAGCAGCAACTGTATTGCGTGTGTATCCGTACAGATAGGTGTATAGTTACAAGCTTAACACAGTTATTTTTTTATTTTTTGCTGTTAAGTAACTGAAATACTTCTAAACTTATTCTCCCTGACATACATGACAAGCTAAACTGTTGTACAACACTAACATTCTTCATATCAATCAATGTAATTAATATTAACATTCTTCACATCAATTACATTTTTCATATCAAGCTAAAGGAACATCTAAATATCAACACTTCATAATTTCAAAAATATGGCAGTCAAGCAGATAATTGCATTCTCTGAGAGCCTTTTCAAAAGAAGTGTAAACAAAGGTAAGTTTTATAACTGCAAAGCTTCAAACCATAAAATAATGTGTCATGTGAACATGTGCTCTATATTTCTTCCTTCTTCACTTACTTTTGGACCATCTAGTTACTAAAGGCTCAGTGTGAGTGGATTAAGCTGTGCTTTGAAATAAAGAAGGGAGTAGGGGGAAAAATACTAGAGGACAGCAGTTTGTAGATGGTGAAAGTGGACACAAGATGGGGACTAAGTGAATCCAGGGAGATAATGACACAAGAGGAAGAGTAAAGAATCTGTATTGCACAGATGAAAGACAGATACGTAGATAAAGGTTCAGGAAAGGAAATAACAGAGGACAGATAAGAGAGACAAGCAAAGAAATGAACAGGCAGTAAACAAAGATGAAAAAATGCTTTAATTGGATTTTTTGCCCTATTGCTCTTGTTCTTTTATTTTTCCCCTAAGTTGTTGGGGCAGATGCTGGAGAAAAAGATGTGAACACATTGTCTTTTGTTGCCCAAATAATAAAAAAAATTCTTCCTTCCATGGCAGCAGGAGGAGATGAAAGGTGACAGCTCATCACCTGTCATCTCTTCTGCACATCATGAACACATTTCTGGTGCATATTGTATAGCACTGTAGAGGTTAATCTAATTTATTTTCCATTTGACCAGATTAATACAGATATGATCCAACATTAAACATTTTATATGTTAATAGTATTTTAAATACATCTAAAACAAGTTTGTGTATTTTATATATAACAAATTAAAAGTACATTTTTAATTAAATTTGAAATGAGATTCAGTATTAAATCTAATAAAAATAAATCCACATAAAATGCCATTGTCCTCCGCTAACCGGCAAACTTATTTGTCAGTAATGAGATAACTCTAAGATAAACATGAGCCAAACAGTCGAAGACACAGAGCTGGTTTTGCAAGTTTTAATTCCACCTTGGCCTCAAAACAAGCTGCTCCACAAATATGGATGCTTTGCAGACAGTTTTTGAATAAAAGAATTTGATTGTCTTGAATAAACTGCGTTGTTAGTGACTGGGCACTCTATACAACAGAGTTCACCAATTTTGTGAGGGGTTGCCATGACTACAAGCATTTATTACCAAATATTCATTTTACTGTGCCACCGTTTGGTTTCCTAGCTCCGAAAAGGAAATGCAGAAATTTAATAACAAAACATGACTTGTTTTGCCACACTTAACTTGCTGGAGAAACAGCAAGCATTTCCTTGAGGAAAAATAAAGGTGTTTTTTTTTTTTTTCTTTTTCTTTTAAATATCCATCACCCTAAGTCAAAAGAGCAGTGCTGCTTTAGTAATAAACATGCACATATGGTAGAGCCTCACCTTCAGGGAAATATGTACAGTATGTTTTCATTTGGAAAGAATTTAGCTCAAGCTCTAATGAAATCCCCCCGCGGCTGCACCAAGCTCGACATATGGTCATTGTTCGACTCCTTACTCACACAGTAGGGCTGCACTTCAGCTTTAAATCCGCCCATAGTTGCAGGAGCCACTGGGGGTACCTGAATGTGTGCTGTCTCCGGTTGTGCATATTTGTCTGTGTTCATTTCCAAAGTTCAAGTAAGCTCTTCAGAGCTCCCTAAAGAGGTCCTGAAGACCCGTTTCCTGCGACAATGGACTGAACATCCTTTCACAGTTCCTCTCTGATTCTTTGTTTGAAGTGAGATAGCAATCATCTCTCTCTGTCCATTCAGAGAGGGTTTCAAATGGTGGAGGGGGATACTGAATTGAAATGATCTTTTCTATCCTTGAGCTTATTTTGGCCTATTGAATTATTTTTCTTTCCTTCAAGATTTGAAGACACTGTGGTATCCCCAGTTCACTCTGAAATATAATATAAGATGACCCCATGATCTCCAGATAACTGACCTTCCAATAAATCTAACATGATGACTCAGTTTAAAAAGTCATTTCCCTGCCTGTTTATAGTCTAATAATCCATTAAACAACGGTGGTCAGAATATAAAATATTAACCACACTGTTTACTGTGCTTAGCAAGCTACAATATAATCATATGCTGTATAAGGCATTATTGTCCCCGTGGGCACTTTTCAAACTCTTCCCTTTCCTCCCTTGACTCCAGAGCTGTAGCATTTATAGTTTAATCTGCTTAACAGTATAAAAGCTTTTGCATTTTAATTGATTTCTACAAGCATAGAACCCATAAACATATTTTATACTTGGGTAGAGTGCATGTTTGAAGCAGAATGCAGACAATTTTTGTTGAGACGTACCCTTATCCTGGCAAAGACAGGGGAAGAGAAAAGCACATAAGTAATGATTTAGTGTTAAATAAGAAAAGTCTTGGAGCAGTACCATTCTGTAAAACAGCAGCATGTGATTAGCTGGTCATGTTCCTCTTTATCTAGATTGACACTGTACATCTGTGGAGGGAACTGGGTGGCTTCGAGCAAGAGAGGACCAGGTGTGAATATTTCAGCAGATACATGAGTAGCCAGCACACAGCATCTGGACAAGTGGATTGAGGGTTTTGGAGAAGTGAATTGATGGAATACTGAAAATGATTTCTGTACATGTAGCACTAAAATCAAATGTATACACTGAGAAGTTATATGGCAATCATGTCAACGGAACCTAAATTCCAAGAATCATCCCATATATGGTTGTTATTTCTAAAATATGCACCTTATCGGGGTCTCTGTGTAGAATAGGTGAAAAATTTTAAGACTGTATAAAGATGATCAAATAAAAGTTAACTGAAGATTAGCAAAAGTGATGTGAAAGAAGCTTATGAATTAAATTGCAGAAATGTATCTCCTGACATGAGCATGCCAATCAGCTAGCATTAGCATGTTCAACAAAACAGCAACAAGAAGCTGCATTTGCCACTGAGAATAATTTTGCTTTTATAGTCCATTACTTGTTTTTACTGTCTTCCATGCTGAAGTACAAGATGTCACTAACAATAGTTTACCTTATTTGCTTAAACTGTGTGCAGCATTTAGATAGCATGCATGTCTTTGCAGTGAACTCAACTAAGCACTGCAGATGAACAGGTTCCTGAGTGGAGTGCAGCACCCACGGTGCATAAATACCTAACCCTGAATGAACAGAAGCAATGCTGTAAAAAAGAATCTGATAAAATTCTATCATGACAAGTGGAAAATGTATTAACTCCTTTTGCACACCAAAGGAAATGGCCAACAAATGTATAACTACTAAATGCGTGCTAAAGCTTTAGCTCCATATGTGCTAATGCTTGGATGAAATTGAATGACTCCATCTTTATTTTTAAGAGCACTTTTCATGCAACCGAATCTGGCACATAGGGCCTTACAGACCGAAGATGTAAAAGCAGCCAATTTTTAAGAAAATTAAAAGTAGTACCTCCAACCCCACACCCCATCCTATTAAAAGTAGTACTCCAACCCCACACCCCATCCTATTTCACTGCAACCCAATTTCAAAATAAAGCCCAGTTGAAATAAAGCCCAGTTGAAATCCAGACCACAACCCAACTAAATATCCTGAAACCTAACCTGAAGCACTGTACTGAAGCAACAAAGTGACCACAAATGAATGAAAATTCATGCTGTTGAATTATGGGATGTATTTAGTTTTTGACACTGCCTCTGCTTTTTTTAAAATAGTTTTTGTCAGCAAGTTTTCTTTAATTTATCCAATATTCTGACCCAACTGAACCAAGTATTTTTATTAGTCTACCTTCTTGGATGTAATTTCAATAAAAGTAGTCATACTTTCCTTTTTCAAATAACCCTGTATGTTAACACTACATATTTTTTAAACAGTTGTACCATCTAATGTCTTCTGATGAGAACAGGTGGAGGGGATCCAGTAGTTAATCATGCAGATTCGAGGTTGGATGATTTTTATAATGAAGCAGTGTTTGCCTTAACTGGAAATGGAGAAAACAATGATTTCCTCCTTTCCCTCCAGGTGTATCACAATAAACATAATGCCACATTCTTGTCTAGTACAATTGACTTAAATATGTACATCATTATTCCCAAAGTGAACTTAAATTGTTCCAGCATAAATTAATAATGATAATAACAATTCAACAAAAGGTTAAAATATAAAGAATAAGAATAACTGAAACGGCAGAGAGCTAATGCGTACCACCCTAAAAGAGTGCCCTCTCCCATCTCCGAGTCATTATTAAAGGTTATTGTGGCTGACAGCAACAGCCTCCTCTACCAGTCCTAATTGCAGCAGAACTGAAGAAGCCTCTGAATGCACTCTATAGTTTAATCAGTATGTTGTGCAGAGGCGGTTGTCCATTATGTTTGGAAGCTTGTAGAACATTTTTCTTTCCATAATCATCTCTAATCATCTCTATGGGCTCCCCAGCAGTCTCCATCACACAGGCAGCATCCTTTAATGGGTTGCTGAGGTTTTTTTGTTTTTTTATTTTTGAGTCACTAGTTTGTCTCTTCTTGTGCACATTCTCCATGTTGCATTGCCAGCCCAGTTTTTTTGGCCAGACAGAACTGCTGTAACACATGCAGTCTGGATAAGTTTGGGAAGATGAATTCACAATTAACGTTGCATGGACATAAAGTAATTTGTGCACCCATTATTTTCTTTCTCTTTAAGGCCAAAAAAAGTTATGTTTTGAGTATTTGGTATCTTGAAAGGTAAAACCTTTAGATTCACACATCAGACGGTTTTATTATAAAGCACTCTGAAGAAGTGACAAACTATCAACTCGTAGTTTCTAAATAAATAGATTACCATAGGGGGGAAATAATATGTGGTTAAGCTCTAATGATGGATGATGTATTTAAAAATATATTTAATGGTCACAAAACTATTTCATAGTCTGATGAGTGCTTCATCTGTACTTGCAGCTTTATTTACTCTTCAAACTCTCATGCCGTTTTACGCCAGACTGTACGACATATTGTTTAGTACTGATGTTGAGTTATTTCACATGCTGAAACCAACGGCAGGTGTTCATTCACAGTTGTGTTTATTTGCCAGTGACTTTATCACGAGTCGGTGCTTATTTAGTCACTCGGTGACTGAAAATTGTTATTGTGTTCCCCTTCATTGCTTACAGCTGCCTCTGAACAACAAAAACAAGACCCAGTGTGCCCCCCCCAACCCATCCCTCTTCTTTTTCAGTCATGAACACTGGTCCCCTCTGGGCAATAGATGCTGCACTCTTTCATTAACAGAGATATCAAGACGAAAACAAGCATGACCCCAAGGAATCAGAGAAGAAAAAAAAAAGGATGAGGTGCTCAGCTTTGGTATCTTCTTCCACCTCTTTTCTCAAGTGGTCTTAATTACCCTGTGTCTGATGTCTCTCTCATCTCACTGTCTGTTCCCTACAGCTTGCCCTCAGTGAGCTGAGAAAGATAACGCATCGGGCTGACCATGATGCCGTATTGCTGTGCTGAAGTCTTCTTCCTACTCCGCCAGCACGGTGATGCTCATTAAAAAGGATACCAGGGGGATGGCCCTCAATCCTCATCTTCTGTCCTACATTTCTCTTTTTACTCGCACAACATTGATGACCAGGGGCCAGTGGAAAATTGTACAAATTCCCTCCAGCCTCACCTGTATACATACCACAACAGCTGGAGAGTGTTATGGAGAGCGTAAATGTGAGGGATTGCAATTCCTCACTTCCTGTTCAGATGTTAAACTGTGCTGCATGGGTGCCTCATGTTCATTCATAAAGAGTGGGTTTGATTTTGGACATTTAATCCTTTTGATTTTTTTTCTACTTGGAAAACAAAAAAACTTCAGGCTGATTACATCAACGATGGCACAAAGGTCAGAAACTTTTTTGCTATTCATAATGGGACTTTTGAAAATTGGATTATTCGGGAGTCAACAAATGAAAGCACCTCAGGTCTCATGCTATTGCATTTATTTCTTTATTTATTTATGTTTGAGTTTTCACAGAACCAAGGACGTCGCTTGGCATCTCATTTTTTTCCTGAAGATTTATTTATATATATATATATATATATATATATATATATATATATATATATATATATATATTACAATCTTTTTGTG
>JAOWBL010038517.1:0-27360 GCA_028564865.1 Zenarchopterus dispar | reverse complement strand
ATTCTGTTTTCTTTTTGTTGTTTATTTCATTGCAACCCAACGTTCACCTAAGCGGACCGGCAGTCCGTTGAAGAGTGTTGCCTTCAATGCTCACGTTTGTGTGGGGTTTGTGGCCAGCCTCCAACAGGGCTAGTGGGCGTGTATCTCGCCGTTTGCATCGCCGCGTGCCGGTTTGAAGCTCGGCGCGAGTGTAGTGAAGTCTGCTTCACACTCTCGCTCCTGTGTGGTAAGCAGTGGAGCATTCAGGGTACAGGTAGTAAGAAATCACGCCAACTTTCATAATTTTACCTCTGTCTACTGTCACATGTATATGCTTATCTCGGCCATAAGGCCGCCGATTTCCTTTGTCCTTAAACACGCTGTGGACTCTCGTCCGCCATCTTCAAAAACACGCGAGACTACGTCACTACTTGACTTCGATTCCTCCTTCAATGTTACTCTATAGAGCCACCCCTAGTAATAGGCTGAGCCATAGAATAACTATTTGAGACTGATAGTGCTGTTATTAATTCCTGATATGCAGTTGGTGGTTTTGATTTATTAATTTTGATCATTCATTTAAGTTATTAAACACTGTCATCAGACAATTATTAACTCCTTAACAACTAAACTAGCACCCCCTACTGTGGCACAACAACAGCAAGAGCACCGGGGGTCGGGGCGATCTCCAGGAGCACTGGGCCATGGTCCACCTCCGGCTCGTAAACCCTAATTAGACACCTTTTTAAGTCACCTTACATAGATCTCCCGTGCGGGATTGTTGCTCATCTTACTCCGTGCCACACCAGTGTTTTCCGAGATCTCCCGCTCCTCGCCCTAAGATTCCATTCAGGCTGATCGCCTCTCTAGTGAGTTTTGCATATTAGTCGGAATCATTCTAGTTATGATTTGTTACCCATGTTGATGGTAATTTTTCGTAAAGCCTTTTTTATGGTCTGCGGAAGAAGCCCTCGTCGGCTGTTTTTTGTTGTTTCTTGTAGATTATTGTTTTTTGAAAGACTGAATAAACCTCCTGTGAATCGACACTGCAACTGGGTCCAGGACTCCTTGACCGACCATAACAAGTTAGCTGGATAGACAGGCAAGGCTGACAGATGGACACACTGTAATCCCAAATATGAAAAACTTGCAAGAATCTGAAATCTCCATCTATTCATTATCTATACCCGCTCATACCATTGTAGGGTTATGGGGGTCTGCTGGAGCCTATTTCAGCTCTCTTTGGGTGAAAGGCAGAGGTATAACCAGGACAGGTCATCAATTCATTGCATGGCCACATACAACTACACAAACCTGAACAATTTAGAATCCCCTGTTAACCGAATATACTTGTTTTTGGACTGTAGGGGGAAGCCAGAGTATTCTGAGAAAAACCCAACTAAGCCCTGGGAAAACTTGTAAACCCCACACAGAAGACCTTGTTTGCGATTTGAAGCAGGAACCTTCTTGTTGTGAGGCAACAGTGCAATCCACATCCTTACTGGGGAATGACATTTTTAGAAATATGCTCTGTCGAACTGTGCAGGGTACTTCAGGAATATGGGGGGCCAGAATCCCTTATATGAGCTGTCCAGTCACTGTAGATCCAGTGTCAGAGCTTGATCCACATTGTCTGCAGTAAGTTGGGCTCAGTTCCAGTAAGGGTTGGACTCTGCCTGCCTTTGGTCACCAATTCTGTTCATTACTTTTATTGACCAAATTTCTAAGCGCAGCTGAGGGGTTGAGGGGGTCTTGTTTGGTGACTTCAGAATTTAGTGTGTGCTTTTTGCAGATAATTTTGTTCTATTGGCTTCATCCTGCAGCTCACAAAGTGGTTTGCAGCCTAATGTGAAGAGGAAGGAAAGAAGGTCACCCTTTATAAATGAAGACCCTGGCCTTAAAAGGGTGGAGTGCCCTTTCTGGATCAGGGATCAGAGCCTGCCATTTTGTTTAAACAAAGTAAAAGAGATTAACTGAGGTAGTGGAGAATGAAGTTGCATGCTAAACCTCTTAAAATTAAATAGTGAAAGCCATGTACAAAAAAGTCACTACTGATATAGAAATATTGTATAATATTTTTTTGGCTCGAGTCAATGGCTGTAGAGTTTGCATGTTCTCCTCAAGCTTGCGTGGGTTTTCTCCAGGTACTCTGGTTTCCTCCCACAGTCCAAAAACATGTATGAGGTTGAATGAGAACTCTAAATTATCCATAGGTGTGAGTGTGAGTATGTATGGTTGTTTGTCTCTATATGTGGCCCTGTTATGAGTGCAGAAAATGGATGGATAGATATTTGTATAGAGATTCTATGAGCTTTGTGATGGTTTGACAACATGATTTGAAAGAGCTGCATTCTAGAAAATGTAATTACTCACCATCAGGATCCAGCAGTCTAGGGATCTTCAGTTCTTTCTCTGCAATGCGGAAGGCTTCCTCCAGATTTTGCTTGTTGTTTCTGGTTCTGGCTTTTGATAGGTCCACCAGGTCAGGTCGTAATGCATATAGGATTGCCAGGAAAACAACCCCACTCCTCCAGCTTGCTTTAAAGTCTTTTATATTTATTGAACAGCCAGCTCTGAGAAAGTAAAATATATATTTTTATAAATATGATTCAAATTTGTTTAATTGACTTGTACTACCATCTTTTCAGTTTTGTAACATCACAGCTCAAGAAATTTTAAAAAGCTATGATTTTGAAAGGTTGCCAGCAATGATAGTTCATTTTATCAACTGCATATCAGAAAACTAGTAATTAATTAAAGTTTGTGACAAGTGAATGCAACATCACATAAACCCAACAGAACACATTGTCTCCTTGCTTTTAAACAGTTAACAAATCACGTCCTCACTTGTGGCACTGCTCCCGGACCCAGAGCAACAAAGCTTTCTTGGCAGAAATCCTAAAATGGCTATGAAGTGGTGAGCCTCTGCGAGGAACAGGGCTGCTGCTGGTCGAACGGCTTGAAAGAGTGGAGCGCGTGTCCAGACTGGCCAAAGATTCCATGGATGACTGACGGGAGTCAAAGGACAGGCAGCTGGCCAACTCCTCAATCTGGGAAAACATTGTAAATTATTTCATATTAAGGTTAGGAAGAAAAAAAATGAGAAAACAGCCAAACTCAAAAGTCAGGAACATGACAGTGCACAAATTACATCTGAAACCAGACAACATTGGTTCAGAGATGCTAAACTTCTTATGTAGAAATTTTTTACAAATTGCATTAACAAAATCTATTCAAATGAGTAAATGACAACTACTTGATAATGAGTTACAAAGTGAAAAGAAAATATTCAGAATCAAAGTAAAAGAAGTCAACTCACATGATATTGAAGAATGATTGTCCATATGAGGCCAAGGATGATGGATGGTTTACCATCAATAATGTCGGGAATGTTAATGTTGACTAGTTTGATCTGTGACAAAAGCAAAAGGGAATATGAAACTTTAACATTTTCTTTTTTTTGAAAACTGTATTCCAACAAAAAAAAAAGAACCAAATTCTTAGAACAAAATAATAATAAGTTGTCCTGAGGCTGCAGGCTTGGGACAAGAGAGCAGCCTAAGGGATGGCTCTGCTGCAGAAGCTAGTTGTTCTAGCATCTTCCAGGGCTACTAGTGACTGAGCTACAGGGCATTTGCTGTTTATTCCAGGTAGCAGACTTAGTACGAAGGTAGCTGCTGTCGACTCCTTAGTTACACTTCATCCAAGTTTCCTTCCAAGCTAAAGATTGTTACATAATCCACAAGAACACAGAAATTTGTTGATTTTCTTGAGGTAACAAGAACAAAGTTTTTTCTGGCCAGGAATTTTCATACTTGACAAAAAATTCAAGTGCAGAACTCCTGGAAGTCCTCACATGTAGCACCTATGTGCAGATCACATAGAGGGTTACCAGAATAGGTGTGAAAAATAAGCAACAAACATATGAATGCTGAAAACACTATTATTGAGAAATTGTGGTTATATATGTATCATGAAAGGAGTAATTTTTTTCTTGCAGACCTGGGAGCGAGAAGAAATTTCTCTCTTTTTGTGGAGTATGTAACATAACTCAAAGACAGTCCCAATGGTGTGTCAGTACAATTAACAGCACAAGAAAACATTAACTTTAAAATAAGAATGACTGTGCACTGTTAGATCTTTATTCATAGTTCAGAACTAACTAAAGGGATGACTACTGGCTATTAACCACAACTATCCATAAATCAAAAGACTATGCTCCTAATTGTGCATAAATATGTTGCTTTATATAAATTAAACTCATAAAAATCCACCTCCTTTACATTTGTTATGACTGTTTAATCTATGTATTGAGACCAACCAAGATTTAATTGTGTTTATTTCTGCTTCAAAATTTGGCAATATAAAATGGGGTTCAACAAAGACTGGCTGAGTTTTGGAACCAGATCTCTGAATAGTATTGGTGTTTGAAGTTGATGTGACACTTACCGATTTGTTTTTCAGAAAGGAGAGTGCTTTCTCAATGTTGCTCCTTTGCTGAAACATTCCCCTGCCTCTCTCTCGACTCTGGAAAACACAACCCAAAACTCAGTCAGCTGGATTATCAAACTGTTAGCTTGAAATTATTTGTAATTGTTGAACTAAGATGGTCCTCACAATGCGCTGGCCACTCATCACCTCCAGCAGGTCCAAAAGTTTTGAGCCATCGCGAAAATCATTGAACAGATCTACAACCATTGATGGTGGCCTCCTCTGTCACAACACATAGACATTTTATTGATTGGATTTATTTATTGATTGACTTTTTATAAATTGCAGATTGCTCATTGACTTGGTATCTTAAAACACTCTTTTAATGTTCTCTATAACCTGATGTCACATTCCGAACCTAAATACCTACATTACATATAGGTTTACAAGAGGACAGAAACTACATTCTAAGGCTCCCAGAGTAGAGCTACTTTAGTTCTGGAACAACATGTATGTTCATATTACTCACAGTCGAGTCAGGCTAAGGTTATAGATGCTATATGTTTCCTTGGATCAACCCATGATGACACCAATGACTGTCATTAACAGGACTGTTGATGACAAGCTGAAGATGATCTATTAATATGAATCAGGTGTGTTGATGCAAGGAGAAATCTAAAATAAGGACAAAACTTAAAGAGCCGTGCTTTACACTATTGCAATCTATGGAATTGTAACTTTTAACTAATAACAGGTTAGTAGTAGACCCAGTTCAAACCTTTCATTAAAATGCATCCTGAGCAATCCTGTTACGCTAATGCAAGGTCCAAACACATTCCAGAGGGATTGAGAGCCAAAAGCTCATGGCACATGAGAAGTTGGTCTGAAACATTTGTATCCTCAAGCTTTTCATAGTCAGAGCACGAATGTATCTCAGGATGCATTCAATACCTAATAAGATATCTTACGCAATGATTCATTTGATTTTGCTTGCAATTGAGCTGTTTTTCATTACAATCCTTTGTTTTTGTGACAGATCTTTCCTTGTATCTGATACACCCTGATATGTACATGAACATAGCTCTATGTGGGTGTGGGATGTTTTTTTTTGTTTGTTTTGTTTTTGTTTTTAAGTATTCAACCCTTTGCTGAATACAAAGATTTACTCTTCTGGGTTTTGCCTTCTTTGATTTTTTTTTTTGTTTTGTTAGGGTTAGTTTGTCACTCCTAGTTATTCATGACTGCTGCCTCTGGCAGTTGACAGTAAAACATTTAGTATTTGCAAGCAAAAATTATCTGTCTTGTACAGTGGGAAGATCAGATCTGATCACTCAAGCCACATAAGGGTAGACATTTTAAAACCATTCCTGAAGATGCGGTAAGTCCTTTTTTAGAACTTAAACTGAGCTTTTTTCCATTCAGTTGCAAAATGTGTATGTGGAGCCATGTTTTGCATTATTGTTGACTTGAATGATCTTTGCATCATCTGCTCCCAGATGCAGTGGGAAATTGATATCACTGCTGTCATAATGACAGGTGAGTTCATATGCTCTGGACATGTAGTTTTGATGAAGGTTAGAAGGATGAGGCTGTACACTTTGGTTGTATACTTTCAAATTTTCCAGGTATTACTTACTCTAACTTTATGGCTGTGTTGTCATGAAAGTAAATTAATCTGTTTAATTACTTAGTCATCTACAATACGTCAAGGAACATTCAACAAATTAAAAAGGAACATTTTACTTTTAGGTGAAAAGATTTGTCATGTTGAGACCATTCTATGTGTTTTGACCATCCTATGCAAGTTATTTAACCAAGAAAGAGTGTAAAGGATTGTTGATTCAGATCACCTGGCCTCCACAACTGCCTTCACTGCTCATCCAACTGCTTGACTTGGAGTGCAGTGATTTTCTCCTGAACCTATCTGGGAGATTGCTAACTAATGGCTTCTTCAAAGAATCTGAAATATGGAACATACCTAATTTCTTGAACACATTTTTGCTTATCATATGATAACATGTTTTATTTCATAGCTGGAATGTCTTAAGAGTTGTTCAACAATGTAAAAATAAATGCAGAAATAAAAAAGACTGAAGGATTGTTCAAACTGTTGACCGTGAGTGTCTTCCAAATCGTATAAAATGCAGCAGTAAAATCCCCAGGCAATAAATCTGCTGGATGATTTTTTACAACAAAAATCATCAGGGAACACAACTTTTTTCTGCTTGCAAATTAAGCTCAAATACTTGTACTTTGTAATTCTAATTAGTTCAACATTAATGGAACAACAAAAAAGCCTTCTTGCTGGCTGAATGAGTCTACAATGTGACAGAACTCCATTGCTAAATATGAGGAACACCCTCCAGCATGTTCTTTAGTAACACATACAATCAAAATCTATGTTCTTGATTTTCTGGGACTTCTAGTCCTTTTGGGAAATTCCTTTGGTGTGATCCTGTAATAAATCTGATGATGCAGGGCGACTTTGCTTCTATTTTCTGTTTTGTGATTTATATTTGTTGTTTCTTTTTATACCTTACATATAAAGTCATAATTTCTTAAAAAGTGTCAAACTAAAGTAATGGGTATGTTTTCACATTTCCTCAATATGTTGATGTTAACTCAAACCCTTAAACTGAGTAAGACACTGTTCATGTTTTTAAAAAAAACAAACAAAAAAAAAACTTCTACAGCTAAAGCTATTAAAATGTCACATGAAGTGGTGTTTAATTTTGAACTCCCAACAGCCAACCCTTTCCATCCACCAAGTGGTAAGAAATTAATCCCATAAATTTATTTCAGTGGAATAGTCCCTACCAAGATAGCGAAGGCTAAATTAATTATGCCAGACATGACTAATACTCGATAAAGATTTGAGGCACCAATGTGTGATTTTATGAGAAGTATACTATGATGATAAATTTCTCAGCAAATTTTACTTAAGCTTGCTTTCTTTATGCTTTTTATGAACCTTAAATATTTTAGTCTAAATAGTGTCCCTTTATTTAGGTTCAATTCTCACCTTTGTCAGCTGAGAATTGACCCAGTTGGTGAAAGTCCTCTTCTGAATTTGTTCTTGTTCCACTGTTAAAGAACAAAGCACACATTAAATTTTGACCCTCTGGTTGTGTCATAAAGTCAAGTTATTTGCACAGTCTTTAAATCTTGAATGTTCATAACATAACACAAGACAAACAAAAGAGGAACTGTAATGTGTTAAGTTGAATTGAATTAAGTTGAACTGAATGACACTTCATTTATCACATAAGGGAAATTGTACAGTTGAGGTCAAATTTGAGAAGAAATGTGTATTTTAAAAATTATGTGTCAAACAGTGTAGCAGAGAGAGAGGCTTGGTTGAAATCTAAAGACAACCAAAAACACAAAGCAAAATTAACCAAGTTTTCTTTGCTAGGCATTTCTCCCCTTCATGAGAAATAAAAGATGTTCCATCTTGAGTGCCAAAGATCAACAGCCACTCTCTAGTTGACAGAAAAGTGACTAAGACCATTATGTTCACAACATGGTCTTATGTTATTGGTGGGAGGTGAGTGTCATCATGAAGGGCATCGGTCAACCAGCATTCCACTCTTAATTTTATCACCAATATGAGTAAACCATCTGGATATTTGTAATGTTCGCCGCAAGGGGGGAGGGAGGTGTCATCAGAAAGGGCATCTATCAACCAGCATTCCGCTCTTAATTTTGCACCAATGTGAGTAAACTGTCTGGATATTTGTAATCTTCGCCACAATGACAGACTTGTTGGTTCATTCTTATTGGAATGTAAGAGAACAAGTTTGAAACTTGGAGCTTAATCTCATATATTTCCAGGCAACCACATAATGCTCTTGATTAATCGTCTTCATTAATGTTCCAAGATCTTCCATTTTATGTTCCAGTGATCTTAAAATTTCCATGACTGAGAAAAAATGTTGAGACTTGATCAACAAGTAAATTTTACACCTGACCTAATTCCTTTACATTTTCTTTGCAGTCTGCCTGAATTTTAATTTTTGTCAGAGCATTTCTTGGCTTTGGAAAACTAATATAGCTGCACCCACACAGAAACAGTTTTCGTATTGTCACAGATACTTGTCATGACAAATGCTGAAAATGAACAGAAATACAGGCAGATATTCTTTAAGAAGCACAGCATCTAAACGAGTAGGGAAAATGCTTCTAAAATCTGATAATGGAAAAAAGCTTAAAAGAAAATGTGGAAAAGAAAGACAAAATGACTAGAGCTTCTGCAACAAACTCCCACTATTGCAGTGTTATCCGAAAATGAATACAATTATCACCATGTCTTAGGCCTTATATATTCATTATATATTTTATACAAGTTGTCAGTATTTATTATACCTCTTTATAATTATTCCCATTTATCTTATGTTATTGTAATTATATAACTAATGATATAGTTAGTGATGAAATGAGAATTTGAGCTCATTGTTAATATTATTACCGTATTTTTCGGAGTATAAGGCGCACCCTCAATGAATGGCCTATTTGAAAACTGTTTTCATATATAGGACGCATAGAATAGAAGCTACAGTAGTGGCTGGGGTTGCGTTATGCATCCACTAGATGAAGCTGCGCTAAAGGGAATGTAAACAAAACAGTCAGATAAGTCAGTCAAACTCAGGCTACATCCACACAGAGCTGCACATTTTCCTATCCTACTATTTTCTGTAACATTTTCAAAAAAGTGCGCCATAAAGACGAAGCCGTTTCTGCCATCCACACAGAGCCGTTTCCAGAGATCAGTTCACATGTCAGATCTTTGGGGGCGCTGTATTGCTCTAACAATGAACAAGAGAAGAAGCCGGGGCCAGCCTGTGAGCTAGCGTTAGCACTTAGCATCCCATGAGATACGTGTTTGAACTCTGCCTCATAAGTGTGTCTCTTGAAAGGAGCCATTTTGGGGTCTTCTCACACACACAAATAGTGTGGGATTGGAATTCCTCTTTACCGGTTCTTACCACTGTTACTATGGCGACGCCTCCTGACTACAGTAGCCATGATTAATCAATATTGATCCATATATAAGGTGCATCGGATTACAAGGCGCACAGTCGGCTTTTGAGAAAATTGAAGGCTTTTAGGTGCGCCTTATAGTGCAGAAAAACGGTAATACATGCAAGTGTGTCACATGTGTTCTTCATAAGTAAACCAGAGAATGTGTCCGAAAAAGCCTGTAGCAATGAAGTCCTGTTTGGACATAAAATATAAAAACACCAGGGTCCACCAGTGTCAGTCTGTGACTTTGTACAATACAACAACCTAATCAACCCACCAGGACATCCAAATCTAAATTATTTCATTGGTAATGCACACAATACTGTTGCATCATTTCACAACGCAATTATTTTAGTAGTGTCATTAAAGAGCCAAAGAAATCAGGGAATCAAAGAGTTTTGCAAAGTCCATCCATCCATTTCCTACATCCACTGGTTCCTGTACAGGGTCAGGGGGTCTGCTGGAGCCTATACCAGCTCATTACAGCTAATAGGTAAGGAGTGCAGCCTGGATAAGGTCGCCAGTCCGTTGCGGAGCCAGTTTTGTAAAGTTATTTTGAAATGATGTAACCATTCATCAAAATACTGCTTTAAATCACTTCACGTGACACCTGAGGTTTAAACAGTTTAAACAGTCAATTATTTGGTAATAAAATAAACATATATTGTCTGTGTATTGCCTGAACAAGTCAAAACCCCTTATAATGACAACTAAAAATCATTTTGAGTATAAATAGTGTTGCAAACACTTGGTACACATTGGGTGTTTAAAAGAACAAAGAGCAAAGAGACTCTTGGTTTTAGTTACATATTCAACCAAATACTCAGTTTGCATTTTGATGGAGTTCTCAAGCTAGAGTCACTGTGGCTCTCTGCAGATTATTTGAGCTAAAAATGTGGGTTATGATCTTGTCAGCCCAGTCTGACATCTTACATTTGACTAATAGATGAGAATATCAACAGTCTTCTACTGTCCTGCTTAGAAATATTTCATATGTTTTGTTACTCCTAACTAAATAATGCATGGTTACCTTTAATCTCTTTCAATAGTGTTACCAGGAGGGGTAAAAAGAAAATACTCACATTTGATGGAACAACTCATGCTGAATCAGGAGAAATGCTGATAATCTAACAAATATTACTTCAAACCAAACTTTTTTATCAGGTGAGCACATGATTTAACTGACTCAAAATACATGGTTGCTACAAAAAACATAAAGAAAAGAATCATGTGAAACAACAATCAGAAGTGATCTTGTCTAACTAGCTGAGAGTCTACATTTCTAGCCTGCAGGAAAGCAGGTCAGACTGTTTGGGCTCCACCTACTTTGGTACTGACTCACAGAGAATTAAGACCTGCCCAAACATGATGTGCACCAAGCTAGTCTTTCTGCAGGAATTTGAACACTTTATGCTACTTGAGCTAAACGACACAAAAAAGTAGATCAAATTTTGATTGAAATTTAGGATGTAGCTCAAAATGGAGAACTCAAACATGAGCATGGTGTATCAAAATGCATTATATTTTGTGCATTGAAAGATTTGCTTGTTTTCTCCAGTATGATACATCTGCATTTTTTCTTTTCTCTAGTTTCTGCAGAATCACAAAGAATTGTAAATAGAATCAAGCAATAGATAAAATTGTACATCCTTTTCTAGGATAAAGCATGATTAAAAAAATAGACATTGCCAATAACTGGTCTAAAAACTTTAATTCTGCAGTCTCAAATTTAGCATTTTGACCATCATCATCATTTTATGAAAAGTATGTGTCTGTCTGAGCTCTGTCTAAGATTTCTGGGAAACTACATTGGGCAGTGGCATGCCTAAATCTGATGAAGAAGGATCATTGCAGAAAAGTATGTTCAGGTTTTAGATCAGCATATAGTCTCCTTCAGATAATGTCTATCAAGGATGGTCTTGTATTTCTCAAACAATGACAATGTTTCTGTAAGTAATTTATCTCTGTTTTCAGCAACACAGTGCTAAACTGGATACAGCAGCCAATCGATAAAAGCATCACGCTGTAGTAAAAGACTGGATTTCGTAACTGACTTGCTGGCAGTCCTGACCTTACAGAAACTGAAAATATTTGGTGCATTCGCAAAACAGACTCAGGGCTGTCGAATAGCTCAAACCTACATCAGACAAAAACAGAAGACCATTCCTTTCCCAAACCGCTATATCAACTGGTCTCATCAGTTCCCAGATGTATACAGACTGTAAAAGAGGAAGGGGATAACATCCTCTTTTCTTTGAGGGAAAACATCCCCTTGTCCCAATTGTTTTGACATGCAACAAAGTTATACTAAGCTAATATTTTTCATGAAATGATAAAATGTCTTACTTTTAATATCTTATTACATATTTTCTACTGTGAATGAAATATGGATGTATGAAACTGCAAATATTTATATTTAAAGTCCAGTCATTGTTATGACTGTAGTTGTAGAAACAAGTGATCCTTGTCATCATAACATTTCTCTTGCATTAGCCATTTTCACACAGGTATACTGGTGCAAGAAAACTTTTTCCATTATTCTATGTTATATCTGCACCGTTACATCAGAGCAATTTACATCAGAGCAGTGTCCTAGTCTGTGAACCTGTTTTACTCGCATTGGCAATAAAATGATTCTGATTCTGATTCTGAAAAATCATACAGGCCACGCAGTCACAGAATCATACAGGCCAAGCAGAGTCACAGAATCATACAGGTCAAGCAGAGTCACAGAATCATACAGGCCAAGCAGAGTCACAGAATCATACAGGTCAAGCAGAGTCACAGAATCATACAGGCCAAGCAGAGTCACAGAATCATACAGGCCAAGCAGAGTCACAGAATCATACAGGCCAAGCAGAGTCACAGAATCACACAGGCCAAGAAGAGTCACAGAATCATACAGGCCAAGCAGAGTCACAGAATCGTACAGGCCAAGCAGAGTCACAGAATCATACAGGCCAAGCAGAGTCACAGAATCAGCTGAGTGTGTCACGATCCCACAAGTGCTCTGTTTTTGCTGCTGTTTGTCTCCCCTCCTCTTCTGTGTTTTCCAGCAATCCCTCCTACCTGGGTGTGGCGGCTGCAACCTCACACCTGCTTTCAATCATCTCACCAGTATAAGAGGGATAGTTCCACTGCAGCTCCTCGCCAGTTGGTCACACTACATGCCCTGTCAGTGTTGTACTTAGCGCTCTTGTAACTGGGATTGGATTATTGTCATGTCCAGGTCCTGCCTGTTTACCTGTTCATCTGTCTGTCTGTCTGTCTGTCTGCCTGCCTGTCTGCCTGCCTGCCTGTCCTGCCGTCTGGAGATCAGCCTACCTGTTTGTCCGCCTGCCTGCCCTGCCATCTGGAATACTGCTTGCTCATTAGTCTGCTCACCTGTTGTCTGGAGCACCAACCATTACCTGGGACCTTCCTCTTCTACCCGCCTGCTGGAGCACCAATCATTCTTACTTGGACATTCAATAAATTCTGTAAACTCATTCCTACAGTCAGTCTTGGGTCCGTTATCACGCCTGTGACAGAGTGATGGCAGCATCATTTTTAACAATGGTGTATTTACTTCATGGTACCTCCCACTTACCATATACTGTATATTTCTTCTTCCTCCTCTTACTGCATTTCCCTTGGGGGTCACCAAAGAATTATTTGTTTCTATCTTCCCATGTCAAAGCAACTAACTGCATATCCTCTTTCACCACATCCAGAAAGCTCATTGTCACACCCATTTAAATTTGTGAATACCCCCACTGCCAGCTCAGGAGTGTATCATGAGTGGTGCATGCTTCAGAACAAACTAAATTGGCAGGAGAAGATGTCCTTAGGATTGTTTGGTCTGTTTTTATTGATTTCTTTTGCAGAGGTAAAATGTGCACTGATGAGTGATACATCTGCTCAGGAATTATCAAGGAATTAATGGAAACTTCTAACTTGATATCATTGTTTTCATATATCATACTTTTATCATATTGTCACATTTTTTTATGTTACGTTTATAGCAGCAGAGAAGTTGAAAAAAAATTGGGTTTTTATGAGGTTTAAAACCTGCTTTTGTTTTCTTTCCTTGGATGCTGGCCTGCTGCTACTATGCAGAGCTAAAACTGGACTTGTAGCCTCTTGATATTACAATAGGCTAACTCCATTCTGTTCAATTCAGGTCAGTTCAGTAATACTTTATCAATTCCAAAGGGAAAATAGATGTAGCTTTTATTATCTAGGTTTCTTAAAAGTCATTACAGATAGTTATGGCTTTGGAGAGGAAATATCTAATATAACAGTGTTGCAGTGAATCTGAAGAATCCTCTGACTGAAGACACGCCATGGTTGAATCACTGTCTTCTAAAGAGTATGTTGGGACTGTCCATTATGCTTTTTAAAGATTTTTTTAAATGAAACATTCTTCTTTGACTCCTCTGGAGCTCAAAGATGAGCTTAAATGAGCTTATTGTTGTGATCCTGTGGGCGCGGCTCCGGCGGGCAATCAGACGTTGCAGCTGCGCCCCATCAACTCACCTGGATATATTGCACCTGAGGACTTCAAGCTGATGCCTGATTGTTGTTCACCATCCAGTAACACTCTCAGGCTCTACTTACCTTGTCCTTCAACTAATACCTTGTGATTTACTTAATTCCCTTGTTCCTTAGACCCGTCGGTTCCTCGTCCTGCCCGTTCCTCGCCTCATCTGTTCCTTGTCATTTACCTTTTGGATTACCTGTCCTCGTCACTCCAGTTACCTGGCTCACAGGAGTATCTGGATTATTTAAGAAAAGACTGAACCTTTACAAATTGTTCGTTCTTGGATTCTGCCTGTTGTCTAGTGTCACAACACTTATCTCTGATTTCATCACCAAAATGATATTTAAAACGGAATATTCCGTTGTATTCTTTCCCAAGCAGCTTCTACGGCAAGGCTTGGCTGAACGAACTGGTAGCCATGGCTAGAACTGATTGACATAAAGTATGTATGTGCCAGTTGGCTTTACAACGTGGCACCCCCCATTACAGCTAAAAAATAGGCTTCAAAACTACTCTTCAGTCAAGATATTGGTGGCATTATGCATCATCTGTCCAGTAATATTTAAGCCTATTGCTCATTCAGTAAAATATTTCCAGGTCACCATCTTACTCCCGCTAAGTGTGCATGCATTGCTTTCATGTTGAATGTGCCACCATACATAGGGCGCATGCGCAAAGCAGACCCCAGGCCAGTGTAACATTTTTGTAGTTTTTTTAGGTGAGGTATGGCTTTTTAAACAATGTGATTTTTGGAAACAATGACAAATTTAAAATCTGGCAAATTTTTTGCAAATGCTCTGAGTTCTTAGAAACAAGTGATTTTATGATATCTCTGTGCATATATAGATGTAGCAGCAGAAGCTGAGGCTCACTACTCATTTTCTTTGTTAGGGGCACGATAACTAACTGTGGAGAAAACATTGGTTCAGCACACAAGTTTGACAAACATTAGTCTTCTTACACAGAACAAGACTATAAGAATTATTGATGACTATGGATAAAACTTAAAATCACAGCAAAGGCATCACACTCAAGCACAATGCTACCTGGTGCATCCCGACACACCCATGAAACAGTAGGTTCCTGTCAAAATCCCTAGTGGTTCTTGACATTCTTTTGAGGGGTAGCAATTAAGATCAAGTTATTATTCAGAAGTACAAACAACAATGCAACAAGATTTAAGAGGTCACATGATCTACTGATGTAAAGCTGGGGTTTAACCCTGGGTTAAATGCTAAACCTCAGCCCCAGTGAGACTACAAGACTTCCTGTTTTAGGCATCTTTCGTTGACAATGCTTACGGTGTCGCTCAGTTTTATATTTCTTATTTGCCAAATACTTTCAAAATGACAAATAACGAATGAATGATCAGACATATCTGGGAGGGGAACCAAAATGCCTGAGAAGCTCTTCCCCATGGAATAATAGCAAGTTCTCAGCATTACCATGGCCTGGATAACTGTGACTCTAGATCAGCATATGACTGTAAGTTATAACAAAGAAACAAAGCATTTACACATGATTTCAAAAAACAATCCAGTCATATACCACAAAGAAATGTCACAGGAAAATTTTAATATTGTGTTAATGGGTCTCATATTGTGTTTTCCAGTTGTTCAAAGAAATCATAAACGGTGCACAACAATAACATAAAATAGGATGCTGTTTTACAACAAAGGCATATCAATTGTGTCCTCAACAGTAAGCATGAACAAGGCTTCAGATCCAATGAAGAAATAACCATCTCTCTTCTAGTCACAAAGTGGTGTTTTTTGAGAAGTATTCTGAGTTTTGAAACAAACTGTGATGTTTTCCAAAACTTAATCAAGGAGATTTGGTGTCAAAATTTAATCAAAATATGAGTGAAAAATTATTAAAAAACAAAACAACAGTATCAGAGAGGGCATTGAAAAGATTGGAATTCGCACAGGAGTCAGGTTAGGGTAGCTTAAGTTTGTTTCTTATTCCTGTTTAAGGTCACAGAGGTCTTTTTTTTTTTTTTTTCCGAGCAAAAGTCAAGGGTACATCTTGGACACATTGTCAGTCCACCAGCAGAATGACACATGCACAAACACCGAACCATTCCTATGGGCAATTTAGAATCACCAATTGACCTTAAATACATGTTTCTGGACTCTGGAAGCTAGAATTCCCTGAGAAAACCCACACGAGCACAAGGACAACATAAACAGTAAGGCCCTTGGGATTCAAAAGAAGAACCTTCTTGCTATGAGGACAGTGCTGTCCACCAAGCCACCATGTTGCTCAATTTAGTTCAGTTCAAGTCAATTCAAATTAGCTTGTTTATCTAATGCAATTCAGAACAAAGTTATCTGAAGGCACTTTACAAAAAATTAATACAAGAGGAAAGTTTGTACCCGTCTGCAGTAAGGAAAGCCCAAAGCAAATTAAACAGATAAATATGGTACTATTGTAATTTTTTTTTCCAATTCAGAAAACATTCCAACTATTTTTGAAATTGAGTTTTTAAATCATTTATGTGTAAGTTACAACAACAGCTATTACTAGTGAAACCTATCAAATTCTAATTTGTATACACAATGTTAAAATTTTTACTGTAGATAAAGTGAGACTGACCCAGAAGCAGCATGTGGATGTTGTCAATGTCCAGGGGGATGGACCCCCCCTCCACCAGTCCATCTCTGGAGTAAAGCTCTGATGACATCTTTTCTTATCAAAGAACTCCTGACTGCATGGCGCTGCTTTGGAAGATACATAGAGAAAGTAGTATTAGTGTTTTACAAATAAAACATAATAATGTCCACAATATAGTGGTACTATCATACCAGGGGAAATATGTATCTGTGTGTGTATTGGAGTAATGAAGCTGCAAATTTCACAAGAAAATTTAGCACTTATTACGAAGAAAACCTTGACAACTCTCCCAAAATTGTTGATTTTAATCTTCCATGTTGACATTGTAGTGGCCAACGCATTGCAACAGACATGAAAAATAAAAAAGGGCATGTCAAAAAGCAACAAGTGCCAAACCACAATGAACAAACACAGATCTTGTTTTGCACTTTTACCATTCAAAATCACTGAAAGTCATGTTTGTAAATGAACACTTGCTTGACAAGTAAACAGAGCATTCCTAAAATACAATCTAGGAGGAGTTAAAAATGTTTTACAGAGCTACAAAATGCTGTTATATACTCACAAAGCACTTTAGTTGTTAGACTATGTTTTGTCTTGTTCATTCTCACTCTGGGATATGAATTAGTGAAGTGAGAGAAATGTGTGACATTTAGATATCTCTCCAAAGATGCCAGTCAAGGCAAATCACACTGAGAAATTGTTAAGATGTCCTTGACTTGACCATTATGTCTTTCTTTGCTGATCGGAAACATGATTGACATGACAGATTAAGAGAAAAGACAGGTGAGTGAGCCTGAAATAAAATAGTGTGGAATACTATAAAGCATAACCAGCATGTCAGATCAAATGTCAGAAAAGGTCAAATGCTGACAATCCATGTAATATAATCTGCCTGCACTACCAGAAGGATGAGATTTCATTCAGATCTCAAACTGTCACTTTTGATCTGACTTTTACTTTACTCCTAGTACTATCATCATGCAATGTATTAGCTGGTTTGGAGCCACCTGAATTAGTGCCAGGCTAAAAGGGATAAAACAATGTTTGACAGCTTTTGAAAAACGACAAAGCAAACTAGAGAGGGCCTAGAGAAACTGGTCTAGGAACCAATAAACACAACATTCTTTGGAGAGGGAATAGTATATTTTCAGAATGAACAAGAAAAAAGCAAAAACATCACAATCATTGAAATGGCCCATCTGTACATGTAATACTTGAGACACTACTGGTACCATTTCAGACTCCACATCCCTGTTACACATTGCATAAAGGTCTGGGAGCAGAAACAGCAAAAGGAGTGTCTCCAAAATATGCAAAGACTTATTTAAAGTAGGAGAGTTAAAATGGACTTAAAATGTAGAATGTTAACTGAATTCGTCGGGACAAATATCACAAAAATACTGACACCTGACAATGCAGTTCTACTTTGTAATAAGAAAAACATTATATTTACAAATTATTCCACATACAAGAAAATTGATGATATCTTCTCAGCTGTACTTTCATATTGATTTAAAGCCAGCAACATTAGCATTTCATTCAATATTAGTGTGATGTCATCCGTGAAAATCAAAATAATAGTAAACTACTTTTCAGTAATGGTGCAATAGTATCGTGAGGACACCATGTCTCCATCAAGACTGAATAGAAAGAAAAAAAGATTCTGATCCACTTCAAAAGGTAGCCATGACCCATCTCTGAAAAAAAACCCCACACTTCCACAGTAGAAGGAGAGATAAACAAATTCCTTCCAATCTTTCTTTGAGGAACTTTGTTTACCTTTTTTACTAATTTTCTTACTCATTTGTCAACAAAGATATTTGGCACACCTTTCCTCAGCCTTTCATGGTTATTAGTTTTGTAACAAATCATTTTTGCATTCTTCACATTCTCTCAACTTTTTCTGATTTGGGGTTGTGTGAATAAAAAGAACAATCACATAATCACTGTGAAGGTAATAACACGAACATATCATTAAAACAAATGTAAAAAGCTGGCAGATGAAATGTTCACATGTTGCCATTTACACGAGGGCACTACAACAATAAGAACATGCAGTTTCCAAAAATAAGACTTCAAAACTGGACTGCCACCATCTGATTTCAATATGAACATGCTGACATACATTCTTATCAAACCACTCTGAAGGGCAATGTGTGTATATGAGGAAGGGGGGCTGGGTCAGACCACTATAGCATGGTATTTCAGCTATCCCAAGGCTTCAGTATGTCAGCTGCTGAGCAATATAGCAGGGAGGTGAGAGAGACAGTTGACATAGAATCATGAGTTCAACATGTGTTTGACCAAGTCCTTGTCATACATGTGGGCAGCAAAGGACCAGACACAATGCACTTATAGTATTATAAGACACATATACATAAAAAGTTACAAAAAGTTAAAAATGCAAATGAAATAAAATAAGTAAGAGCAGTTAGAAACACTTAATGAGGAACAATTAACGCGAAAAAGAGAGAGAAAAACATCAAAGAAATGAATTATAAGTGACAAAATAAAGAAGTCATGTAGTAAAAGAGCAAGAGAGATCATGGCAGAGCTTTCCTAAGTCAAAGTCACAACTCTCTGCGGTCAATTCTAATTGTGGAAATGAGGTAGAGGGCAGTGAAAAGGAAAACATGCTGGTGTGGAAAAACACTAGGGAGGGGAAATGAATAAGTATTAACATTTATAACCTTTTTGAATGTATTTCTCTATTTCAGTCAAACCACACAGAATTATTTACAGCCACAGCATATGTGGAAGAACATACCCTATCTTGTTCACACGTATTAGTATTTTGGAGCAGTGCAAGGTGAAGTGCATTATTACGTTTAAAGGCAACAGCTTACATTTATATGACCAGTATTTGGTAAAATTGCCTTTTAACTGTTAAACATGGCTCACAAGTTTTAGCTATTCCTCCATGAGTTTCTTACATTATCCAACTAGAATTTTTATTTCCACCAGAACTAGTGAAGCTGATTGAATGGATTCAACTCATGAGCATACATGCGTTTTTATTACAGTCCACACATTTTCTGCAGTCTTGGCATTATGATGGCCACTCCAATACAGCTTCTTTGTTGTCCTTAAGCCACTTTGCTTTTAATATGGAGGCATGCCAGGGATTACTGTCCATTTTGAACATCTACCCATGCTCAGGATGTAACTTTTTGGCTGATGATTTAAGGTTTTAGTTTAATATATCCACATAAAATCCCTCAATGTGGATGTATTGATCCCAGCTGTTTGTGACATCACCCAGTTGCTTCTGCTATGAAGCAACCCCACACACTACAGCTGAGATAGTGGTTTGAGGTGAGCAAGCGTCCTCCAAATTCTTTCTAACAATGATTATTCAAATAAATAAAATGTTCAAATAAAATTCAAAAATACTTTATTACCCCTGAAGGAAAATGAATTATTGTTTTAGCTTTCTGTCTCCATAGAGATTCATTGTAGAGGGTTATTGCTGCAACAGGAAGGACCTGTAGTGGTCTGTATTGCAAAGATCTGAAGACGCTCTGTTGTTGAATCACTGTGTTGTGAAGAAGATACTCAGAGTTGTCCATGATCTTCTTCATTTTGTGAAGTATCCTCCTTTGCACAATCAGCTCCAGAGGCTCCAGAACAGAACCTGTCTTCTTTATCAGTTTGTTCAGTTTCTTTAAGTCACTAGTTCTGATGCTGTTCACCCAACAGATGACTGCACATGTGATTGTACTCTCCACCATAGATGTACAGAAGATATACAACATCTTGCTGCAAGCACTGAAGGACCCAAGCTTCCTGAAGAAGTAAAGTCTGCTCTGTCATTTCTTATAAACATCATCAACGTTGTTTCTCCAGTCTGCTGTTCACGTGAACACATTCATACTCCTCAACCACCTCCACTTCTTCTTCGATGAAGGAAAACCTACCTGACTTATGTTGGTTTTGGAGCAAGAGCTTATCTTACTGCAGCATTTCAAAGCGCAAAACATGCTTTATTGTCAATAATGACATTAACAATTTTTGCCAGTATGTTTACTAAAACTTAAGGTTCATGAGGCTAATCTGGGCATTTTGCACCAAAATACATTCATTGCTAAAACACAGAAGCTATTTGTGTTTCATTGCAGTTGGTGAAACATAGAAACTATCTCCGGTACAGTATATTGTATATGTGCCTAATACTGCATGAACAAGTACTGTGGAAATTTCAGGCTTCTGGAAATTCCAAGCAAACTAAAGTAAAGCAAACTGACTTTGAATAAAATCATTTTATCGGTCATTTATCTTAGGGTGTATTCTAAGGACAACCTAGAAAGTCGAATACAGATGTTAAAAAAGGGGATAGGCAATGTGTGTGTGTGTGTATATATATATATATATATATATATAAGTATAACACAAAATACCCTTCTTGTAAATGTATTACACTAAGCTAGAAGTCTCTATATGTAAGATAAATGCATGTAAATTATGAGGACATAGGTAATAAAATCCTGCTCTTTTTCTTTCATTTTTCTTTTCTGTACTCCTCTGGTCAAATGGACGTTACACCAGAACATGGGGACTTAGTGACTAACTGTTGCCTCAAAGTTAGTAGGTTCTGGATTCAGTTCTTGGCTGGTGTCTTTGTGGAGCAAAAAATGCGAAACAATAGTTCAACATTTTATTAAGTCAATAAAAAAATAGATGTTATAAGTTTCTTACATGTGCCTATTTTCTTGTGATCTGTTGTCAAAGTTCTGAACAATTCAGAGGCTACATAAACTAAATAGAAAGTACTTAAGTTTCTGATAGAAAATATTCTACATTTTTCTGTGCTCAAACACAAATTACAAAATAAATTTTATATTCAGAATAGGCTGTTTAAATTCATGCCATACAAATACTGCACATGTACCTGGAAGAAGTCAGGTACTGTGAACACAGTGAGACAACAAAGATCTGATCAGACTGGTAAAACCATGTCCTTTACGTTTAAGATTTAAACAATAACACACCTGATAAAGCCAAAGGATAATTTAAACAGAGGATTGATATAATCAATGACAGTAACCCAGTTTAGATGATAATCTACAATAAAGATACCACACTGTTCTGTGTTCTCTCAGTCAATCTCAACATCACCTGAAATCTTTCAAAGTGTGTTAATTTAGCTAATATTTTAGTGGCTGCAGTTATTAACCTATTAAATGTTGTTGGTTTATTTTTCAAAGTAAAACAGTGCAACAGTTTATAGAGTTGATATCATCAAGCTCCTGTGGTAAGTTCCCTCCATCAACACTTTAGAGCTTAAAAACCAGTTTAGATGTTTTCTTCCCATTGCCACTTCTTTACTTCGCCCTATGCAACACAAAAATCACAGTGACAAAAGGTCTAAAAAATGACTGATATCAGATCTTTTTACCCTTTGTCTCAGCCTGTACAATAAATGAATGGAGTCAGTGTTGCAGAACCTGTCAAACAGAGATTTCATAACACCCTGGGAAATCTAAAAATAGAACTGCTGAGAGGCTTTCTCTGTGTTTATTTAACTAAATACACACTTAAACAGCCAATCAGAACACATATCTTCCATTTTGTTTTGTTATATCTTTCCTTTTTTCCTTTTACTTCATTTTGTCTTCCTTTCTTTCTCCAAAGTTCTTTGACGTCTCACAGATCCCTAGAACATCAAGTTGAAATGACAGATCAAAATACTATGTTAGACTGTTCCTGTCTTCCTATCCAAACAAACTGTTTAATCATATTTTATTTAACTATTTTATGTTAATAATAATAAATTTTATTTATTGGGCACCTTTTAAGATACTCAAGATCACTGTACAATGAAACCACATATAGAATACAATACATATGCATATACTTATATGTATATAAGAATGTATATAACTTCATAATTAGGACATGGTCTTACAAACCCTGAAATTTATGCCTGGTTCTGGCTGCTGGAAGGTTCTACACAGTATTTTGCTGCTTTTAGGGCTGCACTCCTCTGGACAGAGATCTCCAGGCTGGGAGGTCACGCCACAGCACTCCAATTACCACTAGCACTAATTCCGCCTTCACCTTTCCACTTCTTCCTGAAAATTTTTGTGTGATCTGTTCATTTTAAACTAAACGGTTGTTGTTTTGACTTTTGTTATAAAAAGTTTCTTTGTGTTGAAAAATTTGAAACTATGTGTGCATCACTTCAGGCTAGAAAGGTTAAAGAATGCTAAAGTCACAACAGGTCATCCTGAGTCAAAGCAATGAATTACATGCAAACAATAAAAAAAAAAAAGAAATAATATATTGAACATAAAATACAAAAAGATTTAATATTTTCAAAATGTTGAAATCTGGGAGATGCTTGGTTAATTCTGACAACATGAGAAAAGAACAAAAACATGCCATAAAACTGGCTGTGTTTCAAAGAACATGCCACTAAGTCATCCATTTATTCCCTTTTGATCCCTCAATAATTAAAAAATATGACAATGATCATTTTAAACCCATTTAGAACAACATGTTTATGATATTAAACATGTCATTTCACTGCTGTGTATCTTTAAGTGGAAGTAAGCGCTCTCATTTTGATTGCAGGAATGTGAGATTGTGTTACTGTTATTAAGCTTACAAGTCCCAGGAATAGCAACAGGGAACACGTGCACTTCACTGCTTTCAAATCAGTTCAAGAGATATAACGAATCCTTGAGGAAGACCAAAGGACTTTTTAATGAGGCAGATAGCAAGCAGCTGCCCTGCAGGTTTAAGAAGTTTAATGAGAAGCTACACTGGGGATGGGGGCAATAATATAACTAACCATGGTTGGAATTTGTTACACTTATATGAACACTTCAAAACAACATGCCAACAGGAAGTTCTTTACAGCTGCACTGCTATGCTTAAGTTTTTAAAATATAAATAGATAAAAATATAAAACATGTCTTGTACTTACATGGAGGAAAAGACTTGGTCTTGGGGGAGGGGTTGCAGACAGAGGTCCAGTCAGTAATGAAGTCCACTGGCTCTTTTACTGTTGTAGTTGTTCAAGATGAAACCTGAAGCACAGTTTGGCAGATCTGGACTTTGCAGGGATCCAGGATGGGACAAACTGTCACCGGAGAAGGCAGCCATAGCAAGGCCAAGTGAAAAACTCACTGGGACACTAAATATAGAAATAAGTCAGAGTTCAGCATATACACCCTCCTCCAATTTGGCACTGATGTTTGTCACCTGGGCTGAAGGTCTGGACTAAACAAGTACATGTAAGTTAATGTTAAGCTTAATGTCATCTTATTATAGAAGATTTGCCAAACCTGGGAGCTTAGTTGAGTTGAACTTTAGAATATAAACTACTAGAAACACACACACACACACACACACACACACACACACCCACACACAGAGAAACTGAGTCTGACCTCACCAGTTCCTTTAAAAAGTTTTAACAAACCTCACAATTATTTGCATCACTATTCCCAAGTCTTGGATCTTGGATTAGAAGGGTGTTATGTAGCACACTGTTGTTGCATTGTCAGACAAATTAATAGTGCTATGCAGACAGACCTATGTACTAAAGTTTCTCCTATTTTAACCATAACAATTTAACCTTGTTTGTAATGTACCTTAAAATCCAAAGGTGTGTAACTGATTGCTAAATCCACACAAGTGATGCCCTGATTTTGTTTATGGTGGTTTTGTTAAGGTCTACCGGCCTTTGTTTATATCATTTGTTACATCTATAAATTTCGTGCTGTGAAACATCAAACTCCCGGCTGTTTAAAAGTAAAAAGTATGTTACTTACAGCTACTTTTTTTTTTTTTTTAAATGCAAACATCAAGAAAGCCTCAGTTGTTGGTTTCAGATTCACAAAATCAGATGACTGACAGATGTTCAATGAGTAAAAAAGTGCATACAAGAGAAAATTAGTTCCCAACAGTATAGCATCTTAGTTTACTGCATGTTAGAGTCTTTTTACATTATGACAAACGTGTGTTTTTTTGGAAGCATAATTATGATTAATCCACATTCTTGACTTCCTCATGACAAGAACCAAATATCAACATCAAAAGGTGAACTAAGTCAAATCTGAATATTATTTAACATATCAAATCTCACCATATCAGTAAAGAGTTTATTTCCAGATATATCTAAAAAATAACATTTTTAAAAAATACATCTCACATATGGTCACCAGAGGCCAGTAGAGCATCACGTTATTACTTTAAACTGGTAACGTCTGTAACATTTAAGTTACAGGTTAAGTTTGAATCTATATTTTTAAAACGTTTTACACCTTTAAATTTAATTAAGATGTTGTTAAATTATGTGTTCACAACCGCTCAGCAAAACTGGACAGAAATCCTTCAGAAAATCAATTAATGAAAAGCTAAGAACAAAGCTGGACTTTACCAATAATGTTCATCGCCACTGCCATAACAGATCTATGAAACTGTGCACTTAAATGTGATCTAACGTTCACCAAAGTTAAAATACTATATAAAAACCTTGTGGAAAATCACCCTAGATTTTATATTTTACCAAAAGGTACTAGGAGCTTGAAGTTTGCTCACCTGCAATCAAATGAATGAGTTGTGCTTGGTTTAGAGCTAAATTCAGCTACAAAACACTCTCACATATTTTAAGTTAGCTGATGTGAATTGTGCCTCAAAAAAGGGAGATCAGAAATAGTAATCTTAAACAGTTAGGTATCCATCAGTTTACTGCTAGACTAATCTAGAGTTTAAAGGAGTTCAGTATTGTGGTACCTCCTCCTAGAAGTGACCATCTAGTCTTAATGATATCAAAGCCCCAACAGCATTCACAATGATATTTAAAAAAAAAACAAAAACAAATCCACTGGAAACATCGAGTGTACCATACCTAACTCAATGAACAGGTAGATAGTCCATGGCAGAACATTGCTACATAGCCCAAGTTTACCAGAAAGCATCTTGGAATGTGATACACCACTAAGAAAATGCTATGTGGACTATTAAAAGCAAAAGCTGAATTCTTCAAAAGAATAGCATGCTGTGTTTAGTGCAAAAAGGAAAAAGCTGAAGCTGACTGTCACGGGCAAATTTTCTTCTGAAGAAAACCATGAGAGTCTTGCTTAAGTTTAATAGTAACAACTGATAGTAACAGCAAGTGATGTTATAAAAATAGAAGTGACAAAAATGCATATGAATTAGAAATTTTAGTTGTTAAAATATAGGTGAACTGACTGACAAGGTGTAAAAAATTGTTGCATGGTTTGGGAAATTTTAATTGAATCTGATCAATACTGTTGTGATGTTAGACAAGCCAAGCCATGTTTTATCATTCACATCACAAAGTTGTCTTTTATATTTCTAGTAGCATTATTTCCTTGGCTCATCCTCTTGGGCAGAGCTTGTCTCCCAGTGAGGTACAGAGGCCCAGAAAAATGCACCACCATTCAACTTCTATCCATAGAGAACAGTTTTTTCTCACGTTTTTGTATGATCATGGCTATGAACTCCACTGACCAACCAAATTCTCATGAGTGGATATGTTGTTGCTCTTGTTGTTTTGTTTTTATATACTGAAAACTATCAAAATTATTGTGATCAGTTAAAATGAGCAGTGAACCTTTTGACTATAAAACAGAATGACTGGTAAATATTGTGACATTTAAAAATTAAAATTAAAAGAAAAAAAACTGAGAAGTGATCAGTGCCATTTCTAGCTTTGTGGAAGACCTACGCAAGATGCTGTTTATGGGCCCCTTGTTTGCCAAACTATGATGGAGAGATTCCTAATCCATGAAATGATCCTTCAGCATACCACAATCTATTACACTTTACAAGAAAAATAGGCTACAGTCATGTTACCTCTCATATTAAAATTAAGATAGCAAAATTCTAGTTCAAACACCCCAAAACAACAATAAGTAAATAAATAAATGACCTTGGTCAAACCCAAGATCAATGGAAAATAAAATATAGCTTACAAATAAATCAGTGTGCAAACATTTAAAAAAAGGAAAAAGAAGCTAAAAGATTTATGTAACTCACTTATTCTCTCATGGCTATTTTGGATCTGAAATTTTTATTTCACCATTAAAAATAATTAACAGGAATGAACATAATAATAATAAACCAGTAACTCTTTTAAAGTGAAGCAATAAAAAAAAACCAATAGCATTGTTGTATATTCGAAAAGACATAAAACAATATAACATAAATCAGACAAAACAACTACTACCTTAGTCACATATATTAGTAAATCTGTATAGTTAATATCATCTTTAAAATTTCTAAATTCTCATAATATAATCTACACAAAGCAATAATCCACTGGCACAACAGTCCAAGCTAATACACCCAAAACTTACTAAATTAATAAAAAAGTAATCCAAAATCAATCTTAATGAACAAATATCTAAGAAACAACATTCATTGGACAATGACAGCAGACATCCACACACACAAAACAAACAAAAACAATCCACTATAATCAAACAAAACGGGTGTGATGCCAATCCATTCATCAGTCTGTCTCATAACAGGATAACACAGTTCACTTTGATATTCTAATTTTATTTTAGGCAACTTTCATGAAACAAATACTAATTCTGGTTCATGAACATACTAATCCTGGCTTTTATTGGAGATTAGCTGAGGACAGGACAAATAACAAACAAACGATAAAAACTCAATGTTACTTTTCCCATCATCCACCCAACATCACAAACAAAAGTCTTACCATTATCTTTATCCATCATACATTTCAATTGTAGAAGCCTTAAATCAAATTTTTCAAAGATCCTGGAGTGTTTGGAACAAACAAA
>JAOWBL010038506.1:0-27361 GCA_028564865.1 Zenarchopterus dispar | reverse complement strand
TTGGTTAACCCGGGGGATTGAACCTGGGTCCTCCACGCCCAAACCCACCTCTGTAACCACTAGGCTACCACTCCCCATGAGCAGTGGTAGCAGGCTCCCAATCTGTGACTGATTGGAATTCATGAAGATACATAAAAATAATCTAACACCATGAATTACGTAAAAGTCTGCTGCGTGTGAGAGATTAACCTGACAAAACACCTACAAATGTGACATCCTATAACTCTGGAGACTGTTTTAGCACAGCAGCCACATGCAGCAACACTTTCAGTGTTTCCTCCAGGCACCAGTGTTACTATCAGTCACCTTAAGGTTGTTCTCGTTACAAAAATAGATTTGCAGTGGGTCAGGACACAATCGGCAACTGTTTCATTTGATATCCATCACAAGGTTGATAATAGCTTAAAAATCAGAGTGAGTGGTAGGTTATCAGGGATAGCCAAATAATATATTAGATTTGTCAATAACTGAAAACATACTCTACCATGCATATACAGTTAGTTACTAAGTCCTTACACCCTTCAACACAAGCATCCTTTAAGGTAAGCAGGAGAAAGGAGTAAAAAGAAAAACAAAGAATTATGAGAGGCAAATGGTCTATGCATGATCTAACTGTCCCTGATGATTGCCACAGATGAAGTTATTTCATTTTAGTTGATGTTGAATGTAGCCTCTTCAAGTATAACTTGATAGTTGTCTGACAGTTATAACCATGTTTATCATTAAGGTAACACCACTGGATCACGTTCTTACAGTCCAGAAAAGGTCTGCCAAACTGAGACTACAGGCACCAAGGTGTGCAGCTGAGATGGTTGAAGAACAAGTGGTACACATGAAAACCTCAAGCCAAACCCTCAGCACATGCATGCTGGGAACTGACATGGAATAGGATCATTTTTTTTGTCCCCTTGAATAGTTATCAATATGATTATATTTACTTTTGTAGGCTACTTGCTTATTGGGAAATGCTTCTTGAAAGAAGGACAGTTTTATACTTCATTTAATCAACACTCAAAAATTAAAGGGCTTTAAACTGAAAGTTCCTCATCACTTTCAATCTTAGACTCATGATATGTCCTGATAATAACTTTGTCAGGCCTTTCACAAAACTCAATCTCTGCAGCGCCGTCTCGTAGGAACTCACAGTGTGATGCACTGCACAGTGTACCAAAGGCAAATATCTGCATAATCAGAAGTGAACCAGCAAGTACTAAATAAAGAGTTTAATTGGGATGGGAACTAAATCCATCGGCTGCCAGGGTCCCATCTCATGGGAGCCTTTTGTCTACCTCCTAAACCCATAGCTCAGGAGGTAGATCTGCCGATAAAGATCAGATTTCAAACTTTCCCTTTTTGATAAAGCTCATAGATAGAGGTTGGCGGTGGTGACCTTGAATCATCCCACTAGTTAATCTCTTACAGGCCTAGACTGGAGTGGGACCTCCATGATGTACTTCAGGCTCTTCACCCTCTCTTCATCTCCAAGTACTCTTTGTATATACCATAATAGTCATTGTTAACTTTGTGTTTCTCTTCCTTTCTTTCTCATGGCAGGTGTTCCTGCCTTGTGTTTTCTTCTTTCTTTTTTTTATTTGCTGGGCTCTCAGTTTTTTCTTCTCACTCCTCCACAGGTCAAGCAGATGAGCTCCCTCCCTGACTCTGGTTCTAACGGAGGTGTCTTCCTGTTAAAGTGTAGTTTTTCCTGTCTGCTACTGGTCACACTGCAGCAGACACTACTCTCACACTGTCGGTCTGTTTTTGTTCTGTTGGCTGAGATACTTGTGTAACGAGGTCATTTTCCTTTGAGGCGATAAAAAAAGAAAAAAGGCTATAAACCCACTCAGAGATGGTATACAGTACCAATACATCAATTTTCAATAACCCCACCACAGAATCACTTATTTTTATTCAGTGTGACACTCAAGTTCAAGCAGTCTAACTGAACTTAACCTCATAGGACCTTTACATCATTCTTACAGTAGGAATCACCAAAGTGAAAAAAAAACGGTGACCGTTTTATGCGAGTGAAAGATCTGTGAGCTGTTTGAAGTAGCTTCTAGCAGTAGCACTAAGCTCTTTTTCAGGTCTAAAGCAGGTGTAATAAAGCAGACCACTGAGCATGACCATCCTTGAAGCATGGGATGGAGTTCATTAACAATCACCTACTCCTTCACTCTGCTTAAGTTATTGCATCTGGAAACAGGGATGGCATTTGCTTGTACACTGCAAGGCTGCTTCTGTGCTGTTACCATGGCGATGGAGGAGCTGAAAAGCAGCAGGTCTTTACAACTGAGGATAAAGTAGGGCTCCGAAAACCGTGCTCTACTCTAAGAGATAAACTCAAACTAATCCAGGAAAGAATGACTTATTGCCAAAATTATCTGTAGGCTCGTAAAAGACTATTCAATTTAACATCGGATAAATAAGTACTCCCTGGTACTTCCTTTTACTTTTGACGAAAGAAAAAAAAACATTTTATGACAAAAATCCCCAAGAGTGCTGCTAAAGACCTGTAAAGACACAATATTCGGTAGTAATTGTGTGTGCTAGCTTCTGCTGTTTCCCGTGTGTAAGTCACTTTAGATAAAAAATGGCTCCAGAACAGCTAAATATAAATGCAAAGCTGTTAATTAAAACATGCATTATTTCAATGTTTCCTACTTATTTGTAATGGAATGCAGTAGTTAGCTTCATCACCTCAAGAGAAAACACTAAAAATATTTTTTAGGCAATAAGACTCCCAGCTTCTCATTTGTCTGATTTTGTTAACAAAATGAACATCAGCTGTGTAAAAATTTACTTAAAGCAACAGTTCTACAAACGCTACATTGTTTTTATACAAGCTATTATCATTTTAAAAATAATGTCAAACATGGAGGCAAAGACATTACAGTAAAAGCAGAAATTTTACTTCTCAAATGGTTATTTATGTTTGTTTTAGCTTTCTTCAGACTCTGAAGTTCAGATGCTAAAAAATAAAGGCAGACGGTCAATTTTCTTTCCAGAAAAGCTTCAGTTTATTAAGAAGACTTTTTTATTTTTATTTTCCTTTCCTGTAAAGAGGCCTTGTGTGTCAGCTTTCATTCACCTGAGCTAATGACATGGTGGTTACAAAAACAACAGCAAAGATGCAAAGAGGGATTTGGGTTTGTATTGATTTCTCAGGAGCTAAAATTTAGTATTAATAATTTATTAACCGCATATTTCTTCATTAGACAAAAATTATGAGTTAAAACAGATAGGATTATGTTATTTCTGTATTTCTAGAGCTAAAAAAAATCATGACAGCAAAATACATGGACATATTAAGGATTTCTTTACTTCCTTGATCTTCTACAAACCTTAACTTGAAAGATACACTTTCACAACAAGTGTGATTTAGAAAACCATCAAACGAGTGGCTTTTATACTGTTTTGTGGGCCACCTACAGAGTAATTACTTTTACTTCCCTTTACGGCTCCACTAACAAATAAAAATGAATTAGAGCCAGACTCAATTTTGAGTTACGTCTAAGTGCAAAACTGATACAGGATGATGTTTCAGTGGTGTTAACAGACTTTATGCACCTATGTGCTTACATAATCACAGAAATGTCAATTCTGTGGAGGAAAAATTACACAGATTTATGTATAGATGTGAGCAAATTTGTTAGTGTTCTTCCATTAAAGAACAAAAAACCCACAATGGTAACGAAAATAACTTTAACCTGAAAAAAGGAACAAGAAATAATGGTTTACTAAAAATGGAGTAATGAAAATCAGACATTGATTTTGAATTGTGGTTCAACACAAAATCTTTGAAAAAAAAATTAAACTAAGGAAACTGGCCTGGGCAAATTAGTTGTTACCCTCAACTTAATATGTTGAAGCACAGCCTTTGAGTAGCAAAAGATAATCATAGTGACCAGACTATGGCTTCAGGCTGTGTGTGAATGTAAACAACGAAAACAAGGTCACGAGTCAGTCATGTGTGGACATGTAGAGGTACTGTTTAACTCGTAATCAGATAAAGAGGGGAAACAAGACGCATAAAAGGTTAGATGTTTAACATATAGAGTTTGGAAACAGAATATATAGCATTAAAGAGTTGGAAAACAAAGGCATATAAAGGGCAGCATACTGCATGACAAACAGGTTAAGGCAAGAAAAGTGGGTATGAGGGGATGTAACAAAGATTTTGATCAAACCAGAATAAATCTAAAAAGATGGTTTGCAAGATGGAGTGGACACAGGCAGAACCAGCAGGAATATTTTAATGGCGTAAACAAAGGATAAGAAAACCCAGAATAATAGAGCTTGAGGAGAGGCTTGTTGAATACTAGCTGGGCTATTAAAGACGCTGCTCCATCTCAGTCAAATCAGTCTTCCCCGGATGACTCATCTGATTGTTTGTAAATTCAATTTTTGGACAAATAAATGCACGTTGCCTGAACTTTACCTCCTCAACATCATTGGTCTCATTTTGGATCCCTTTTTTCATTTGATTCCATTTTTAAGTTTTGAACAACTAGCTAAAGTACCTGTTGACCTGATACTATATCTTTTTGATCAGAAGTCACCAAAGCCTTCTTCAGGCCACTGAACAACTTTTGAAGCACTTAGTGCATCTGTAACTCTCAATGAGACTTTTGCACCTGTAGACAGGTATTCTGGTCCACTTCATGTGAACAAACCACTTCAGCTGTCTCAGGTTTGAAGGGTTTCTTCTTCAGGCTGCATGTTTCAGCTCTCTCAGATGTTCATTGGGATCTAGATCAGGGCTAAGAGAAGGACACTTCAGGATAGTCTGATGTTTTGTTCTTAGCCATTCCAGGGTGTTTTTAATTGTGTTGTTGGGTCATTATCCTGTATGAGAACCCATGACCTCCAACCCATGACCTCCACAGTACCTACAGTGTTCTTATGGATCTGTGAACATAAAGCACATCTCACTTGCCAAAAAGCTCCAGTTTTGTCTCCCAGTTGCTTTGAGGTTTGTCAATATCTGTTTTTTTGACAAATTCCAATCTGTATTTTTTATAATTACCTTTCAACAGTAGAGTTCTCAGTCATTCACTTTGGTTCAAACAATGACAGATGGTTTGATCTGACACTGATCTTGCTTGATCTTGGTTACCATTTGCCATTTTATTATCTTTTTTTTTTTTTTTAAATCCTCCTGTGTAGATAAATGTAATTTTTCAGAAGCTGAAAATTGTATAAACTGAACACCAAGAAACATAGATGATGAGAGAAAAGACAGGAGTTACAAATTATGATTGTCACTGCAGTTATTATAATTGAATTATAGTAGCAAAGAGATAAAAGGAAGAGTTAAGCATATGAACTACAAACATCATTCAAAGAGAAAGATGTGGAAGTAATGAAAGTAGGCTACTACTTAGCAAAATATATAAAGGATCTAGTCGGGTTGGCATTGGCCTGAGTCTTTGGGGATAACAGTGTGTCTCAACACATGAATAATGGAGCAGAAGTTGCTTTCAGGGATTTATAATAGGGATTTATTGTGTGCTCACTATTCTGGGCTGTGGCTATGTTATTATGAGTTTCCAGTATACTGAAAACATACATTACTGCTGATTATCTGCAGATACTTTGATTTTACGACAAAATCTGACCAACTCTGGTTCCAGCAGTTAACAGTTAAGACGGTGAAATATGGTAGGACTGTTTTATACTCAATAAAGAGAGAAAACAGTGTAATTTTTTGGCACACCAAGAGATAGGAGATATAGGTCATAAAACTTTTACCAAGGGCTCAGACCTCAGTTAGTTTGTTAGGACTATTCCCAGGTTAGTCCAGATATACGACATTTTAAAGCAATGGGTTCCTTCAAAGCAGCGTACTGTTACTAAGAAAATTCAAATTACCACAAAGCAGGACAAGGCCAACAAAAGACAGCAAAGAGTTTTCTTGCAGCTGCTTTTTGGCCTGTAATGTAATCAGGATATAATTAACTGGAACACTGAAGGTCAAGTTGCGGTTTTCCAATAGAAATATTTGTAGTTCAAGGAAGGCAAATCATAATCCCTCTTTTTCTGCCAAAGGCCATCACAAAGATCTGTCAGACTCTACAGTCATTGTGTACTTTTCTGTTTACCCATTCCTGCACAAATGTAATGATCAGGGCAAAGTCATAAGACGAAGAAAAATAATCCTTCAGCCTCAAAACAAATTTAGATACAAGATAATAATCCTTGACAAAATACTTCACAGTGGACTACTTCAGGAAGAGCAAGCTGAATGTTTTGCCAGTGTACCTGAATTCCCTCACCACAAAAAAGTCCAAAGCATTTTATAGAAAATAATTCAAAAATGCTGTGCAGGATAAACAAAGGCTATAACAGAGCAGCCTTTTTAAAAGAGGACAGGTGGAAGTCTTCCAAACAAGAACTGAGAGACTGCCAAACCTGCCGAAGGGGGCAAAACTAACCATACAAACCTTTGCATTGCAGTAACCTTTGTTTTCTCAAACTTAAAAGATGGGAACAACAACTGAAACATGCTTACTACATTCAGATAATGCTCTGTCTTAAATGTTATGCTTTTGCAAATGAAATCTTATTTTGGGATACTCCATGTGTGCTGAAGAGAAAAGCCGGGCCAACAGACTCGTCTCTATTTCTCAGGAGAAAAAAATGAAGAAATAACCTCATTATTTTTCTTGAATCCAAGGCTCAGGCCTTGGATTTTTGACCAGGAGGTGTCTGGGGAGTGGAGGGGTTTCCAGTTCAGCTCATGATTGCATCTTTGTTTTTTTTGTTTGTTTTTTTCAGATGGTACGGTCCCACTGGCTTCATCAAGTGAAGACATCTAGAAGCTGTGGCGGTTTGCAGGGTAAAACATCTGGTAAGAGAATACATATCTCCAAGTCTGAGACTGTGGTTTTCAGTCAGAAGGGGTGAAATGCCTCTTGGTTTCTTGCTCAGGAGTGATGGTAAAACAGTCGATGACAAATTAACAAAGGTGGACTGCTATTTCTGGGGATTCGGGGTATTTTTACTGGGCCTCAACTGCTGGCTTGTGTCTTCCCAAAATGAGCATTTTAGGGATTTATTTGGGCCTGAGACAAGCCCCTGAATTAAGCTACGTACCAACATATGGACCTGAAACTAAAGGAATTATGGTGTATACTTATAACTTGCCCAAACACATTTTCCTCAAAGACTTGAGTGTATATAAATTACATTTTAAAAAGCTTGCTCAAGCATTTCCATTAATGCTTTGTTTCAGCCGATAGCATGATCTCCAAAACACATTCTTCATCACTGAGACTCCTCATTTTACATGCCACATTCATCCTGAGACATGAACTACGGAGAGCATGAACTGAAGAGAGGCTCATCCAAAGCAATTTGGCTCCTGGCTGCAGATCACTCAACGCAAGCTGAAATTAATCAAGGTGTCTTACCTCATCTTGGTAGATGAAGAACAGCATGATTGACAGAATTTCCAAGAAGAAGATGAGCAGGAGGAGGATGAAAAACTGTGAAGTGAAGAGAAAAGACAAAAGAAAATTGTTTAAAATCACATTCACTAATGCAGTTGGAAAAGATCGAAAGGGGATAATAGACAACAGTCGGTGTACAATGAAATGGCTGTGACATCGATGAGGAAATCAGTTTATCAGGAAATGGAAGGAGAGCTGGAGAGTTTCAAGGAGAAAGAGTTCACTAAAGGAGCAATAGCCGTAGATTTTTTCAGTCTTGCTGTTTCAAGTTGAGGAGACAGAGAGAAAGAGGTAAAGATATTCAAGTGAGCAGAAAAGACAAGGTGTGGCTATATACACTTTTCCTTCCACTTTGGATTTTATTTTTTTTTTTAAAAAGCTCAATTTTATTCCACACCAGTTCACCCTCCGCCCCTTCGCACACATTCCACCCTACCCATGAAATCTTTCTGTAATGCCGAAGGTGAGACATTTGATGGGTAATAAATCTTGTTCCTGTGGGCCCATTTGAGTGCTTAAAACAGTTACGAGCTCATCCATCAGCTGTACGATGCCAGAACGTGGCTCAGACACTCACACACAGAGGGGACTCCCAGTACTACGAGCAGAAGATATTACGAGAGACAATGGTGCAGTTTTTGAGAGGGTCAACAAATGAACCCAGGATACTGTAGATCAACAGCTGTCAAGTATGTAAATGAACCTGCGCTGACACCTCAGACTCATTGTGCCTCCCACATGCTCATGGTACGGATCATGATTATCTCTCACCTTAACTCTACTCCAACAATCTTTCCTCCAGTCCTTCAGAATCCACTGTGGAAACTCTCAGATGTTCAAAGAGCATTCCAGCTACTAATGGTTACCTACAGTGACAATGGCATCTACATCCAACTATAATAAACTGAATCTTAAAGGTTTGTGCTTCCTTCTCCATCGCCGTGGTGACTCTTGCCAAATTCAGCACAAAAAAAAAAAAAAAAAGCTCTACCACAAAACAGTTCAGACAGGGATGCAGAGATGTCTGTCTTCAAGAATCACACAAAAATTCTCTTTCAAGCATACTTTTTTTCAGCATTTAACATCTGTACCTTATTTGTACCTTTTTACAGCTTTTCTTCCTGTAATCTTGACTTGAAGTATTAAATATTCATTTCAAGACTTCGACTAAAGACACTGAAGGTTGTATGTTAATGTTTTAAATTGTCAGTCACTTTGGATTGAAGCATCTGCTCAAGACAACATTTAAATGTAAAGTTTATGTTCCTACCTTTTTTTTTTTTTTTTTTACATAAACTCAGATACTCATCTGTGCCACATTAGCTCGGTATTTTGTTCTCTTTTTTTTAACCTCATAAACATGATGAATGGTTTGTTAACTATCCTCAGAATATGAGAAATCTTTTTTTTTTCTTCTTGGGGATTTCTACACATATTTTTGAATGTTAAGAGATGATTATGTGGTCACTAGTTTGAAAATATTTGAGAAAATAACAACAATGGGCCTGCAATATTTTTATCATTAATATATATATATATTTTTTTAATAAGGGCAAAGTCGCAGAAGACACATTGCAGAAGAAGATGTATTATGTGTTGTATTAATCAAACCTGAACTAGTGAACAACTATCCTGTAGCACACAGGAAACAAATGAGCCAACCACATTGTGGCTGCTGCATATTAATGTTGAAATTAACCTGCTGCATAAGAACATGTTGAAAAAAAACGAATAAAAGAAACTAACAGTAACTCGGTGACAAATTTACAGTCTTTCATGAATATGTGGCACTTTGTCTTTGTTTAAACCACTGCAAAAAGAAAAACAAAAAAACAACAACACTATTTTAAGGTCAGCAGTAGAGCTATGCTGCCATGCACAATTAAATATTTTCATTTAATTTTGCTGGAGTTTGTTCTTTGCTGCTAAACAGAGCAGGATGCACAAAAAACCTGACAATCCTGCGATGGTTCAAGGTGTGTTTGTGTTAATGTTTCTGTCATTTAGAATAAAGTTAATTATTCTATAGCTGTGTAAATCTCTCTGGTTATTTGTTATTTTTGTGTAAATAATCCCTGAGAAGTTTAAAAGGAAAGTCACAAGTCGACAACCTCACTTACTTTTGGAACATACAGCAGTCTATATTGACTATAATAACCTTTAGAGTCCAAGTTTTGAACACTTAAAATAAAATAAAATATAAAAATAAGCCTTGCAGTAAAGAACCATGACGTAAGGCTGCTAAGCTAGCCCGATGTCCACATGAGTTTTGATGCTGAAGAGATACCAAAAATATAAATGTGCTCTCACATGTCAAATATTTGACCCTAGAAGATACCACAATGAACAAGAATTAAGAGAAATAATTTATGTAGTGATGTACTGAGCTGCTCCACTGGTGAGTTACCAATGTTTGCTAAAGATGGATAACGTCGATTTCAGCAGTGGTCCGGCTCGCTGCTGCCGACCGTCGAGATGATGTGACTGAAGTGAAACATTATCTACAATCAATTTGAAATGATTCATCATCACATCTCGAGGTGTCTAATTCTAAATGAAGCACCACACGTTATTACATTTGTACAGAAGTATCAATGAAATCCTGTCTCTTCACCTGCAAAGAAAGTTAACACTTAATAGCCTCAAGTGTCTACCTCCTTCTCATCTTGAGCCTGTAAAGCCTGATGCATTAAATATTATTTTAAAATTTGAAGTGTTTATTGTGCATTGAAATTAAAAGCACCCCCCAATTTTGTCTTCAGCACTTTCTAAATAATAATTTTTATGTCATTATGACTAAATCGGGTAATTTTATTTATTTTATCACTTTATTTTGTGTATGATTTTTTTTATGGGGATGGTGCTGTGTTCTCACAAATTCATCCATCAAATATGATACATCCGTCATAATGGAGTTTAACGCCTCACTGCTCCAGGTTATCCCAAGAAAACACGTCGCTCTGAGACTTTCTCTACTCGTAGTTCCTAAAGTTTCCTAAACCAGATAGGAGGCAAAATCTTCAGCCATCAGGCCCTTCTCTGGTCGAACCAACTCTGAGTTTGTGTTCATGACACACACACCCTCTGTACTTTTAAAATTAATCTTAAAATTTAACCTTAGTTAGAGCTAATTTAGCTGTTCATGCGAATGTGTTGGTCTCCACTGATGCTTCATGGATGCTCAGGACTGGGGAGTTAAGCTGAAGTGCAGTCTGTTGGGTTCCTTATTCTGTTTTTGTTTTTATTTTTTTAAATGAATTGGCACTACATGAACTTTGAACTGGATTGAATCTGAATTAACTATCTTACAAATTGATGACATTGGAGCATAATTTGATTATAACTGTAATTGGCCTCATTGAAACTGTAGTTTTACATGAAAAGTGCCTTCAGAAGACTTTTTTTTTTGTCGATTGTTGCTATAGAAACTGAATTTAATTGAATGAAGGAAAACTGAAAAATATGTGTCTTGAAAGATTGGAGTTCATGAAACCTATAATAAAGCAATGACAGTGACGACAGTTGAAAAATGATCTAAAAGGATTTTATTAGCACTGCTCAGATTGGCTACTTTGCTTTCATTTCCTTCTTGACTTTCTATCACTTTAAATTCCTTTAAACTGATTATTAACTTTTCAAACACAAGCATGTGTGACATTCTGGATCCCTGCCTAATGTATAATTTCTTTTCATCTACATCTCGCCTTATTTTCTTGTAGTCCTCGGTGTGTTCTCCTCCTCCACCAGCTCATCTGCTTCAGCTGTACTGGTGCCCACACTCCTGCTCAGGATCTCAGCTCTCCATCTCATCTCGTCGTGCCAGATCATCTCAGTTTCTTCAGAAGTCTTTGCTTGTGTTTTGACCTTGCTTGTTAAACAGCTACTGCCCCCTTGCTAATCCCTGTCACATCTGTTTGCTCCTTGTAATCTGTCTTCTTCTGCATGAAGCCCGTTGGATTTCTTGGCTTCGTTCAGAGGGATCGCTCGCAAACTAGCCTCGCTCGGTTATAAAACAACAAACTCGGGTTTTTACTTCAGCGGTCTGTTATTTTGTGTGTTTGAGTCCTCTGTTCCCAAACAGATATTATTTCAACTTCTACAAAATATTGTCTACGCTTTGAATAACACAACCTACATATTGCACCTATCCTAGGTGCAAAATATAAAGATAAACACAGCGACTCTGGGTCTTGATATTAATGAGTAGACATGGAGCATCATTTTGGATTATCTTGGATCCGAGCCACCAGTACTCATTCTCCCTTCAGCTCTGGTTCTTAAACACCTCTTGAATAAAACATGTTGCTCTTAAGCTGCTCAATATTTATCTTTTTATACAAAGTTGCCAGTTGCTAGTTTCCAGTTTTATCCATCTGCAGTTTGTGCATGAGCTGGTAGCATTCTGCACATTTATTACAAAAACTACTTGCTAGTGCTGGAGACAGTGGTGGTTATCTTTCATTTAAAGCTCGTGTCAACATTTTTTTCTTGAGTCTCTGGTCGCTTATATGAACATCATTTAGGAGTCACAGCTCTGAGACAGTCTTATATTTTATCAGAGAAGGGGGCTTGACTAGTTTTAAGTCCGTCCGTATTCTTGGGCATGTGTTCAAAAGTAATGAAATTGCACTACAGTGCAAGAGGACATTGTTCAGACTGAGAAGAGATACTCACCAGGACTTTGAAAACAAACAGACCCATCCCCTGCGGCGCTGTGAATATTTGCCATTACTCTTCTCTTAATAAGAAATGTAGCTCTACAGGCAAGAGCTGGACAAAATGGGATCATTTTATGGGAAAAAAAGACTACATTCTGCCCTTATAATACACTACAAGAAAGCTATCAAATTGGCTCGAGGAATTTCTAACTGCCACAGTGAATGGATTACAATTCTCAAAGAGGCTGTGGAAATTAACTATAAATGATGAAAATCCCTTTGTGAGCCCTATGTGTGGGAATGCCAATAATAAAAGCAATTACAGCACGGCAATTAAATCAAGAGCAGAGCATTCAAGCAGTTGCTTTGTTGATGAAACATAATTTAGGACAGCTGTAACTTCCCACTCATATTATTATTATTAAAAAATATCCGCAGCAGGTTGACAATTGTGACTAAAAACATCATCTGTGCCAAATGACTTTGCAGGTTGTTACCTAACAAGATTTTAATGACACGTGTGTTTATCTGACGATGGGAATATCTTAGCTATTTTTGTTATCTCACAATAAGGTTTGTGTAAAAAATACTTGCGTAATAAAACCGAGATTAGGTTGTCAACTCTCTTTGTTGTGCAGTGTGAGTCCTGCAGCAAAATATTAATCATAAAATGAAATAAAAAAGAGTATCTTTTGTTTTTTTCTGACTTGTCATTATTCAAACTGAAATACTTTACTCATTTTATAGGTTTTTTGGCAGAAATAGAAGCTCCAAATGAAGGGATGGAAAAGCGATATGAAGAGATGACGCTGATGGGTTGAGTTAGTCAAGTTAGTTTTGGGTGGTTTTATTACAGCTGCACGAGACTTCCTAAAAATAACCAAATAGTCCCTGAAGTGAAATTTAAACGGATATTTTGACATTTAAAAGAGCTCCTCTGTGTCACCTTAAAATGTGCATGCAGGAACAGCTGGGGAGGGTTAACAGCTGACACGCTTCACTGGTTTTAATCCTCAGTGCTAGAATGATGCTCTCTGAGAAGGAAGGACAAAAAGCACTAACAGCCTTCGCTGTCCGAACTACAAAGACAGAATCTTACATGCCAGAAACCCTTATTATGTGTGCAGGATCTGTGCACTTTCCATTTATTTTCAGCCTTTTCTGATTTGTTCTAAACAAATCTGAATTTGTGCAACATGGTATAACACTAAAAGAGAATATATTATACATGCTGTGTATATTCTACATTTTGTATGTAGTGCATTTGATATTTTTTTTCCTATCATCTTTGTGAATGAGTTAGAAAGTTTCCATGCAGTGGGACTTTTTATAAATGAGACTATCATGGCTGTTACGGTATAATTTTTGGATGTGATTCAGCAAAATCCCATTTTTAGCCCAGAAACTTTTTCTATTTCTCTCATGAGACATTACTATTACCAAAAGAAAAAAAGAAAAACTTAATGTGTTTTTTTTTTTTTCCACCATTGCTTCCCTTGAGAAATCCTGCGACATACAGGTAGGTCTGACACATGAATTATTTAATCATATCAGTGTGGCAGGAGATATGACATGCAGCAAAGTGGTTTAGAGCTCTGGGTTCCTGTTGTGGTAAGCTGGTGTCCCGCTGGTTTTTCTTCCATTACAGTCATGGTTCAATGAGACTAAGAAGCCACAGCTGTTACGATACCAGCTGATGCTTTAGGGGAGAAATTAAAAGCTGCAGGACACCAAACCTAGAGATCATGGCTTTTAAAAATAAGCTTAACTTTTTAAAGTTTTGTCTGTGTTTTTTATGCTTAGCAGGATTCCACACCTTATGACGGTTACGTGTGGACGCTGTACGCATTATGTCAAATTTACACAATCAACTTGTTGTGTTTGTTTAGCATGCAGCGCTGCTAGTCCTCTTCAGCAGATGTTCAATACGACACCTTAACAGACCTTCAGAGTCAGCTGTAATCAAAGTCCAGGCACGATTGATTCCTTTGTGTTCATCTGCACTGTGATTTCCACCCAGTGTGAAAGCTACTGTTGCCCCTTGTGTATTGACAAACCAGCTGTCATGTCAGGCGCAAAGTTCAGGAGTGCCTCCAAAATCAATACTTTTTTTTTTTTTTTTGGATCTCACAGACTTAAGTGTTATATGCAGGACTGCTTTTAAGATAACAGCCTTGTGCTGTTGTGAGTATTTATTTGTTGTTTCCCAGGCTCTGTTTCTCAGACCAATGAAAACCTTTCAGTATGGTCAGTCTTCTTCCATTTTCTTCACACATCACTTCCTCCTGTTTCATTTGTGGGGAGATCTCCTCTGTGCCCTCTCATGTGGAGAGCGTGTCTCAGTTTTAGCCCATGTTAATTACCTTTACCTTTACCCTGCCGGCAGTGGTATTTATAAATTAACTTAGTGGCCCAAATGAACTGGATTTTCAACATAGAAGGACGGCGTACTGAAATTTTCCCACAATTTGTCACAACGGGTTGATGCACTCTGAATCAGCACTTTCTACCAAAAGTATTTGTTTATAATATATACAGACTTGACAGCCAAAGATAAAATTAAGAAACAATTAATCCTTTCGTTATTCGCTGGTGGCTGATTCATGATTTACACACCCACCATCTTCCAAAAAAGAGCGAAAGATTTAGATATTTGTATTACCAAGGTACTTGATATTTGGATTGAAACAGAAGTTTATCTTCGATAGCAGCGAGAAAGAAACGGAAAGCTTTCTTTCAAGATAACAAGAACGTCCTGGTTTTTACCCTTTTGGTCTGTTCAGTTCAGTTCATTTTATCTATGTAACCCCATTTCCCAACAAAAGTTCGCTCAGGGCACTTTACAAAAAAATAAACAGGTTCAGTCCAATCATCATCCATATGTTGTTGGAGTCTTCCTGGTTTACAGCAAATTAAGTGGTAATTCTAAATTATTTTCCCTGTAAATGGTCGTGTTGTCTTGGGGAATGACAGGGAGGTGGGGGTGAAGGTGTATAGCTCTTATGTGCTTATCCGTCATCGATAAAGACACTGAAAAGCTTCTAGACGCTCATACAATAAACATTTCACAGAAAACTTTACCAAACACAGTCTCAGCGAGTCTCATTTAAAATAACATTAATAATTAATAGAATGGGACTCTTCAGGAAGTAAATGATTAGTTAGCAGGCCAATTCTGAACTTGATGGGATTTCTAGTAACAATTTCCTTTATGCCTTTTCCACATCAGAAATGTAAAGACAAAAAAAGAAAGTATCCCATTGTTGATTTTGTTTCAGTATCTGTTGTGTGATCTGCTATGACAGTTTTTTACACACGCTTATCGTCTTGGTATGACGATGTTGTGAAACAAAATTAACCAAATTCGACACAACGGCAGAAATAATGAACTCCTCTCCAAAGATGACTGCGCCTGTTATGTAAAGTCAATTTCTCATTTTTTTTTATAACAAGCTCCTCCAGCGTCTATGTCACATCAATCATGTTCATAGAAAATTCATGTTAGTCAGAAAAAAAAATAAAATGGATCATCAAGTTCATTTGGCCGGTCTTTCTTAATTCATCAGTTTCCGCACTCAAAATCCAAGCGTCATGCCTTTTTCTGGTAAATTTCTTCAAAGGTTTCTTTAATTTTACTGTGGGATATGAATGTGGGTCTTAAGAAAGGGACTCACTAAGTATGTGTGTTTAAAAGATTTCAGTGTGAGGTTTTACACTGATATATGGACTAAAGATGCGTTTGAAGTCGTTTAGATCACAGAGCTGCAAAACCGTCTTGAACTCTGCAAATCAGCAACTAATGTTTGATGCTGCAAATCAAATGACAATTAAACAATTTTCAGCAATGAGTGCCACACAAATGTCAAATATCTAACAGCAGTGACGCAAGACTCGGCGTCCCTTGTCAGTTAACATGAAAACAGGACTGAAATTTAAAAGGAGTTGTCTCTTCTAATCCCCCAGAAGAACGGGCTGCTTTGTCCCTCATTAAAAGAAGTTGCATTTCAATTCTTCTCATCATTTTGACGCAGTGTTAGATTCACTCTGGCTACTGCGGTGAAAGTATCATGCATCATTCTTATGATCAAAACCCAATCACACAGAGATCATTACTGCGTTCTCTTGCTGTGCAATTTTCCTGTTGGATTTCTAGACTTATTTTTTTCTGACAATGACTGCGCCCAAATCATCAAATTGATCTGCATGTTCAAAATTCACGCCAGTCAGTGGCAGGTGCAGCTGCTGTGAACTCACACCTTCTTAAAATTCACTTTGAAACACAGGTTTTGTTTCACCGTTTGCTCCTGATCCTGCTGGTACACGCCCAAACAAAAGTGCCAAGTGGGCAAATATTCCCAGACGTTAAAATGAAAAGGAGCGTATCTGTGGAGCGTCTGGGGTGAATGCAAGTGGGAGCCTGTGGAGTCTTTCTCCTTAAGGACTAAAATTAAAAAAAAACTGTAATTGTCCTTGTTACCAACTCTGACACGACATTCTTTGCAATGTTTGCTTTTGATCATGTTTAAAGAGCACTCAAATGTTCCAGGAAAAAAATAATAAAAATCAGCATCCAACCTCCAGCGTGTTAGTAGTTATTGATGTAGCAGCAAAAGAAAGCTTTGTTGCCTCCACTGTTCCCGACGTTTTTTGCACAACAACTTGGTTTTCTACTCATATTGTGTAGTGTTAATAAAAAATATAATGAAAAGCGAAAGCCTTATGGGTTTTAATATAAGTTCAGTACAGATTAATTATTACAGCTGGATGGTTTTCTGAGGAAAGCATTTTCCCAAAAGCATCCTTGGGGCCACAAATAAAATGTAAAATGATAATTTATTATGAACTCACCTCTGTGACTACAAAGGAAATTGTGGTTTTCTTCTAAACCACACTGATGTTTTGCATCTGTACAAGCTGCTCATGTTATTCAGATAACATTTATTGTGGCTCGGATGCCTGCATTTAGCAGTTTTTAAAATCACGGGCAACTAACAGCAGTGGACAGGAAATAAAGCTGAAAATTAAATATTTTTCTCCACAAGCCATAATTAGAAATCACTGTGTTTAAAATATTGTCGTGATGATACATTTCAATGCCTGTTTAATGTCAAGTGGCCTGTGGCACAAACCACAGTGTCTGTGTTTTGCTTTTGTTTTCTTTCATTTCCTGCTTTATTTTCTTGTGTTTGTTGTCTCGTTGGTCTCCGTTTAAACCTCGTCCTGCTGGATGCTCCCTGGTTGCTTATCTGCTTCGGATGCAGTGATTGCTCCTGTTTGGCTCAAAAGAGCTACTCTGTGTCTCTCAGAGCCAGACTGTCTCCATCATGCTGACAGTTCAATGGTTTTTTTTCTTCTCATGTTTTGACCCTGTCACATGACTTCCTTCTGCTGCTTAACCCCTCTCTGATATGGTAGCTCTTGTTAATCTGACTTCTTGAACACTGAGCCCTTAAGATTAATTTTTCGATTGGTCTCTGTTTGGACTGATAAATTGAGAACTAACCTCCACCTGTAATGAAAGACCAGACTTTAGGCTTTACTCCGCCTGCCTGCTGTCTCATGCCTGAATCCTCTGTTTTTGAGCAGATTCAGTTTTACTTCAGTAATTAAACACAAAGTGCACTATTTGTACTGTTTTAAGGGTGGTCAAAGGTGTTTTTTCTCAAGTTTTATCTTGAAAAAACAACTTCATATCAGATGTAACACAAAAGCCGTCAAGTGTAAAACAAAGACGAGTTCTTTGAGATTCGTCTTGACAGGCTGTGAAGCTTACGTCAACATGAGTTGGCTGATAATTTATTTTTTAAAATTGCACGAATTTCTCCCTTAATGAGAAGTTGACTTTTTTTTCCCATTTATTGATACAGCTCAAACTTTGGTGGTGAATACTCATAAATATGCAGTTCTGGTTTTAAGAAATTTCAAACATCCAAATGAATAATTTCTCATGTATAAAACTTGCTCAGCGAGCAGTTCATCACATTAACTGAAAATGCTTTTTCTTGAGATGGAAACCAATTGAATACCCAGCATGTCATAGTAGTCAGTGGGAAATGTCAGGAAAGAGAAAATGATGCTAGTTAAAATGTCAACACTCAAAGCTTCATGTAAAATTAGCGCGCACCATGTCGAATAAAATATAACAAAAAATGTTTCATCGTGACAGGAACACAGCCTTATGTTTAAGTCAACAGCACGAACTGCCATCCTGGCAAATAACTTACCGTCAGCAGCAGCGGACGGCTTTCTTTGACAGCTCCCACACATCCCAGGCAGCCGATCACCATAATGATTGTCCCCACTGTGATGAGCAGGTTCGCAGCTGACAGAGAGGGGACGGATGATGATAGGGTGGCAAAGTTTCCCTGGGTCACTGAGAGCCAGACCCCCACCCCCAGGATGCCACATCCTCCCAGCTGCAGGAGAAACACAGTCACAAAGCTATCAGTGGCGCCGAGCGTGCAGACGAACACAGAGATACATGACAATACGTAAAAGTATTTATAGTCTCGCTTTGGTGCTTTGGTGGTGTTTGTTTGTTTTTTAGATTCGATGCCACTGAGAGAGTGAAAATAAAAATACTCCACAGTTCAAAAGATCAAAATAGGAGGTAGAATATAAGTGCCAGGGTTTCCAAAGTGTTAAGTGTATATAAGGAACTCTGCACTTGAGAAAAATCTCATTGTCGTTTTGCAAAATGTTCAAAAAGATCAAAACCACTTTTACATCCTTCCATTAACTACGAGTCTGCATTCACCTGCAGCTAAACTTAAAAAAATAAAATAAAATAAAAAACTAGAAACAAAGACACTACTACCTTTCTTCTTTAAAGGGAAGACTTTATGGAAAATTTAAATTTTTAAGGCCTGATTATCAAAGTTTACCATCTGGGGCTCCTAACGGATCATAAAAACATCTTATTAAACCACCAAGTGTGTGGTGAGGAAACTGCCCCTTTCAGGACCAGGGGGAGAAATTACACCCTTCAGATTTTGGTCCTCTTCACTCCACACCAGGACCTCGGTCTAATAACCGACTGTGTTTCACGGCAGATTTTCCGTGTTTGTTGTGCTCAAAACTGGAGGATATTGGGAGAAATCAGCTGTCAGCTGTACAGGCCAGCACGAAACGCTGCATTACCTCAACAGACAAGCAAAGAGCTCTGTCTAACTTTATTTTGATTTAGACTTCAACCTGGCACAGCACCAAGTTGGGCCGGCAAATAAACTCATATTAAAGGAGGGATCAGTACCACAGATGATGAAAATCTAGGTGTTTCTTTGGTAGCTTATCTGGGGTCCTTGCAAAGTTAATGGTGTCGTTTGCCTCATGTTGCCATTGACGACGTTAAATGAAGAGCTTATGAGCGCACCTTAATGAGGAGAGACAAAACTGAACCAATACATGTCATGGACACTTCATTTAGACTACCGAGGTATAATATCCCAGGTATAATAGTTCACCTTAAAACAGCTAATCCTTTGGAAGGTGTTTTACTGGGAAAGAAGGAAGGAAATACACAGCTACATATTATTTATTAATTTTTAATTTAAAAAGACATAACTAATCAATTAAATAATAAATAAATCTTTGTAAAATATTTATGGAAAAGAAAACATTTGTTTGTGCTTGTATTTGAAGGGCGATGGAGCATGTCTGAGAAACACTTATAGAGCAGTTATAGCACCCAAGTAAGAGGATTTTGTATAAAAGTGAAGGATATCGGATGTTTTCAGACTGACAGCTGAGTTTACAGAGTTCAACGTAAAGCTAGTTCACTCTTTTTTCAAGAAAGCCCAGTAGAGAAACCCTAAAGCTGGAGTTGGAGTTAATTACGACTGCAGCTGAATCTCTTTAGATTCAGTGTTCTGCTTCTGGCTTTGGGTTCACGTTTAAATCTGACTGACTTAAATGTGAACTCAAGAGTTTCTCACAGCACTGACTACATTGCTTTAAAATGTTTTTTTAAGGTAGTATACAGGACTGTTTAAATATATATCATACTTATGAAAAGACTAGCTGACTCTATTCTGTAATTGGTTTTCTAACAGCTGCAACACTCAAATGAAGATTGATCCCGACAAAGCACAAAAACATCATCCAGTGTAGCTGTTGTGACTTCATCATTCATTTTCTTTAATATTCTGCATAAAAGTAGAAACAAAACAAGACTATTATCTGAAACATATACACACCAAGAAGCCAATTTGACAATATTTAAACAATATTTAAAACACAACCTAGTCCTGCTGAGTTTTCGGCACAAATCGTCATGGTGACCTAGCCAAGTTATAGCCAAGTACAGCTGTTGATTTATGAAATCAGAGTTAAATAAATCAAGTCGTGTAACTGTGTTTCTACCCTCAGATTTCAATGCTGTTTTTGTAACATTTATTTCGCCAACAGTGAGGTTTTCTGTGAGGATCATTAACCAACCTCAAGGGCTTGGGTTTTACCTGCAAATTACCACAATGACCCTCTCTCATTTATTGTTTTTTTCTTTGTGCTTGCACCAATTTTTTTTAATTTTATCATGCAAACCATTATTTTTATTGTATATGCACTTTCTTGAATAAGGTTTTAAAAAAAACATTTGTGGTGGATCTTCTTTGGCTGGTTATTTACAGGTTTTTTTTCCTTCTCTAGTTAGATATTCGCAACCAAAAATGGCGTGCACATTTGTTTGCACATACAGCAGGAAGGTCAGATCTGATCACTCAAGATCAATTTGGGCACTAATTTTGTGCATCTGGAGACGCCTTTATCATCTCAGTCATGAAGTCCTCCATCTCGCTTCAAACATCGGAGACAGTTAAGATAATCATCCATCTCGAGTATCATTCAGTTAACGTTGAGCTTAAAAACAGAGGAGCAAAAGTAAAATCTGTGACGACGTCTCTGACCTCTAAGCTGTTTACACACCCTGTTTTTTGACATATTTGCAAGAGTGAATTTGACACATAGAAATAAAGGAGGAAACAGACTCATCTACTCAGAGTAAGAAAAGGAATCCATCTTAATTTTATTACCAAATTTATTACAACCATCTTAAAATTGATGTATGCATATCAATCTGTTACAAGGCATGGTAGGCAAACAACTGTGGAGAGAACGTGAACACATGAGATTTGAGAATATGTTAAACTTATAGTATTTACATTTCAAGAAAGAAAAATGGGACCTATTTACATTAAAAACAACATTAAACTATAATGGTTTAAAGAGTTAGGATGATTTGATATTAGACCAGTTATGGTCATTTGGTCAGTATTTGAATAATTCAGGTATTGTGAGAAGAATGGTTCCTTCTGTTTTTTGGTTTATTTTTCTATATTTGCCTTCCTAATCCAGGACCTGTTTGTCTTCAGAAGTTCACAATGACAAGGAAGTAAGTTTTAAAAAAAAAAAAAAAAGCACACCAATTGTCACATGCCAAAACTCTCAGAGAAGGAAGAATTTACAAAGCCAAAGACATTACTATTGTTCTCTACGACCAGTTTTATCATAAAGAGTGGACTTTAGGGTTAATGTAGGGCAAAACAAAAATAAAAAAATAAATACATAATAAAATAATACCAAAATAATAATACCATTTTGTGTATGTATGTATGTATGTATGTATGTATGTATGTATGTATGTATGTATGTATGTATGTATGTATATATATATATATATATATATATATATATATATATATATATATATGTACACATGTGTGTGAACACTGACACATGTAGAGAGATCTTGTTAGTGGCCTTTGCACTGAATAGAGCCAAACTGCTCTGAGGGCTGTTGGTGTAATGTGTGTTCAAGGTGCGTTTCTATGAAAGTGCAAAGCTGTAGGACAAATCAGCAATCTTTTTCACTGAAACAGAAGGGTGAAGAGCATGTTGCATCTCTTTCGTACTTTGAAGAAAAAAATGTCTCATACATTTTATCTTGACTTTCAGGAAATTGTATCAACATGTGAACAAATGATGTGATACGTCTCCTCTTTAATTCCTGTGGCAGCGAAAGCATTTAACGTGACATTTATTTTGTGGTGAAATAAAAATGAGTCTTTGTTCTCCCAAAGGCTAAATCAGATTTATAATTCCTGTATCACTGGAGCTTTATGCACCAATAGTGTGTATTAATTGTAAAATGCATAAATGCATATGCATAATTTAAAACAAAGTAATTTGTATTCATTGATGTAAGTTATCCAGACATGCTAAGAGGTCCAAATTGATTTCTGTTGTTACTTTGTAAATCAAATCATTATACAGGCATCACAGACATGTAACATAAGCTCATATTTAAATAAACATTTTATAACACTGTGAATGACTGTTACTGCAGATTAGTCTTAGTTTCAGTGAACATAATATTCATTTTGTGTGTAACTTGTAAGATGACTTTGAAAATGCTCTGCCTGCAAGAAAGCCAAGGACACATCTTTGATTTTTTTATTTTTTTCTATTTTTCTGACTGTCTGACAGTCCAATTGCTGTAATCTAATAGAAGAGAAAAGCATTAAATTCTCACATCTGAGCAAGTGGAACTAGCAGAGGGTTGCCATTTGCACTTGACAAATGACTTTATCTTCGGTCGGCATGCCTAATCAATTCATAAATCATCTCAGCACAGGAGTTCTGGGTCTGTCTCTGAAATTTGGTCTTGTTTGTGCAGTTAATTTCGAAGCATGTCAAGACCTCCCTTCATTTAGCTGTATTTACATGCAGTTTAGCTTTTTATCTGTGATTACAACAGGTCTTGATCAGTCCTCAGACGCAAAAGCAGCTGCCTAAATCTCTAACGGTCACACAAATTTACAGTCTTTAAATTGATGGAGACATCTGGACTGCCTCTCCCTCTTACAGCAGGATTTTATGTTTGAAGCAACGCCTTTTCTCCTGTGCTCAGTGCAGCAGAAATCTCTGCAGAAATATTCACACTTCATCACTACTTCACTAAAATAAGGATTTGGTGATGAAAGCATTTCTAAATTTTGAAATGATTTCCCCTGTAATATGTACAGTAGATACACTTGATGCCTGAGTTTTGTATGTTGAGGTATAATAAAGGTGAACGTTTTAATGACAGCATTCAGTATATATGAACACCAATATTTCTAATTAAAACAGCTAAAGGATTTTGATTAATATCTAAATTCTTATACAAGGGTACCTAGGTGCATAGACCCCAGGTGAGATCTGATTGGCCCCCTCAAGGGCCCCGATCTGTCCCAGAGCAATGATTAGATCACAGGTGGATCCAGTTCCATGTTCAAGCAGTTAGTAGTACTAATGTGCCAAATGAGGATGTCCAGTTGTCAATAAAACTTTCAGAAGAAGAGGTTTTGATTATACTGCAACAAAAGAAAGACCAGAATTTACATCTGACATATCACAGAAAACCAATTAACTCCAGGCAAAGTTTTGTGGATTTTGTTAGTCAGTCATACATCCCAAAGCTGGTTGTCATCCATGAGACATAAAGAATTACTTCCAGCTGTCAGTCACCTCGAGTCTGGTAATATGTTTTACTATCTAAGTTTTTTCTTTTCATTACATAAAATATTTAAACAAAGTGTGACTGATAAAATATATACACCTTATCCAAAAAAGGGACTTTGTGCACAGATCTTGCATTATACTTTGCCCCTCTTTGATATATTTGCTGCTTGAGTGTCTCTTACCTCACAAAGTCCTACATTCACCACAGGAAATGGTACGTAAGGAGAAGAAATCAAACGTCAAATTAATTCTGACCATATAATAACTTTTTATACGAGAACATGTTTTGTTCAAGAATGTTTAAAATTAAGATGTCTGACAATTAGACAATTATTTCTAATTGTATACTTACAGCAACAGTACAAATGTCGCTTGAAAACTGAAGCTGCACCCTGAAATCTTTCACTAGTCTAAAATAATTGTATTTTGTGTAATGTTTATAAAAAGAAATTTAGTTTGTCATCAGTTTAAACCATTTCCACATGAGACACAAAATTGCTTTACTGCTACTTTTGAATGAACACACCAGACAGGGAAATAATCTCATGATGCAGGCATATGGAGGGGAAAAAAAGGTCAAAAGAAAGTCACTTAATATGAAAATATTTGAGAAATTTCCTCCTAATTGATGGGAGTCATAGATGCAGCAGATGTTATACATGTTGTGCAATAAAAGGGAGCGCTTGTATAGTTATTAAAGCTATATTTAATGATTGTTTGATGACAGTTGTTAATGGCATTTTTAAAATGATCAAAATGAATAAATGAAAACAGGGCAACACCTGAAAATCAGGAATTAATAACTAAACAGCACATTCAATGTCAAAATAACTGTTATTCTATGCGTTCTAAACTGTGGCCAGAGGTGGCGCTAGAGAGTAACAGAGAAAGAAGGAGTCCAAGCATAGGCCTTTGCAACCAGCAAATGTTATAAATATGTGTAAAATATCCACAAACAACTTCGTAAAATGAATCAGAATTTATTTACTCAAGTAGTAAAGATGGTGAAACGTCAACAATTGGAATAAACTTCTGATAGCTAATCTACACATATGTAAACAACTAACTAAACATGAAGAGGAAACACCAGTCTATGTACATGTGTGTGTGTGTGTGTGTGTGTGTGTGTGTGTGTGTGTGTGTGTGTGTGTGTGTGTGTGTGTGGCAAGAGGCTGTAAAAATGATGAAAATGGCAGACGAGATCATGTGGTGTTCAAGTGTCACGTAATGCAGAATGGCGGGCGAGATTTCGTCACACCAAGCAAGAACAAAGGAAATCAGAGACCTGATGGCCAAGATAAGAGTGGATGAGTGTGTGTGTGTGTGTGTGTGTGGAGGGGGGGCGGGTAGTAGGAAGGATGAGAGAAAGAAAAGACTAAAACCCAAAAACCCTGGAATAACTTCTCACCACCAGTAAATGAAGCTGCTCCGTTGTTTCAAACGCAGAAACACACCGACGTGAAGCCAACTTCACATATGTGCTCTGGTCATTCAACCAGAAACAGCAAAGTACTTCATTTTCTGTTGTGGGAGGACTCGTCAACGAGCTCCAGCAAACTGGATGCAATAACGGATAAACTAAAAAAATGTCCCTCATTTGGCTCATCTGGGGCTCGGAACATTTATGGGTCACCCCGTGGCGGCATTGTGGCCTGACAGACTGTAGTTGCTGTTTCCTGGCAACTGAACAGCTCATTTCAACATGGTGATGGAGGAGGCAGGCCTTTGGCTGGTATCTCATCGCACTAACGTAGGAGCTGTGACCTTCACAGCTCCCAGATCAGGAACGATGAGGTCCATTTTGGAGTCAGTGAGGGAGAATTTGTGAAAGAGCGAGAGAAAGAGGGGAGCTGCTCTTTAGAACCGGGCCTGAGGTGCTACACATCAGTGGGGTCCCCTGCTGGGTTTTGGGGTCCATGCCTAATGAGAGATTGATTCCTTATCACCTATGTGTCATAAACAGAGCAAAGCCTCGGGATTTGAGTCATTTAGGAGGTTCCTCTGTCTCAAAGGTGGTCAGGCTTTTCAGCTAACGTTAGACCTTTCTTTGTGTCAACACATGGCTGTGGCCCAACAACGTTATAGACAGACACTTGCTTGTGCAGAAATGACTCAAACTGACACTTTTCCTCAGAGGTTATTTATTCTTTTCATTGGTCCTCACAAACAAAAAAATCTCTAAATTCCCGCATGGTATCAAATACAAACAGCCATGTTGTCAAAGCCGAGAGTTTCTGTGCTCCAGCGCCATGACGCACCAGTTCGCTGTTCAGATCTGCGTTTCCACCGAAACTATGTGGTTAGGGCTAAGAAACGGATTTGGATTCAGATACTCTCTACACACTGGCAGATGCTTCAGTGTTTGCCAGAGCAGCAGCTTGATTCTTCGAGATGCTGACAACGTGGCAGGATGTGAGTGACACTGCTCTGCTCTTTTTCCACTAATAACTCGGTTACTATGGCCATCTTTGTTTTGCCGCTGAGCAGAAACTTTACACCATATAACTAAATAAGCCATTAAAGCGTGCTGTTTGCTTACTTTCTGCTTTAAATTTGAGGAATGTGTATGAAGTCTTTTTGCTGTCTGCATCCAGTGTGAAATAGCAACTGGTTTAAAGGGGAAATAAATACAGATTTCTTTACTTCATAGACAAGTTTTCCCAGCCTTCTTCATATTTTTTGTATTGGATGTTAGTGCCAATAACACCTTGAATTTCTAGAGACCGTGTGTGGAAAAAAGAATATCTGTTTGTGCGTTTTGGTTTCCCATTTTAAGTCTTTAAAACACAAGGATCTTTCTCCAAACATGGATGAAAAAGAAAGCAAAATTAATTCAGCATTAATTTTACCAGTAATTAAAATTCTATTCTGCACACTCAGTTACTTGTGGTGCCAAATTGCAAGTTTTTTTTAAAATCTTTTACAGTTGTAGTTTCATAGTTCATTTTAGATGCTACAGCTAGCAGATTTCATGAAAATTAGTTGATGCATATTTTAAATTATTGAATTGGGGAAAAAAAACTCAAAAGTTTAATATCATGTGTTGTAGTTCAAGTATTTCCCCAGTTTTTAGGTAAAAAAAAAAATCATATTTTTGCAAACTTTTAGAGCTGAAAGGGAGTTAAAGAAGATGTTTTTTTTTCCAGTAAATAATGTTTTCATTGGTTTATTAGAGTATGTTTCAGATCTTTCCTTCAGACCAATCTTTACCAGCCATCAGTGTGACTTCTCGGTGTTGACCATTTCTCCAATCCATCACTGATACATGCTGTGCATCGGATTCTCTTTCAGCTGTGGTTCTCCCTCCATGTCTTATTCTTCCTCCCTGGATTTCTGCTGCCTGAGACATTAACTAAAAAGATCACTATTAAGGCCCATCTTCTTGAATATTTACTATAATTTCTAGATCTTTGTTGATCCATCCTCGGTGGTGGCTATGACTAATCGTTCTCCTACCTGGTCCCAGTCTGTGTAGACTCTCATGATCTTGAACTTGGGGTGAAATCCTCCATGGGAAATTTTCTACTCTTGAATCAGAGGTTTCCACATCAGCGGGGCACCTGATGACTGGCTGATTACTGGATCACTTTGACATATCTGTTGACAGCCCGGTCTAAGTACTTTTTATTGAGCTGGTTCTTCAGGATCTAACTTAGTTTTTTCAGGTATGTGTGTGTATATGTATATGTGTATATATATATATGTGTGTGTCTATATATATATATATATATATATATATATATATATATATAT
>JAOWBL010038485.1:0-27364 GCA_028564865.1 Zenarchopterus dispar | reverse complement strand
TATATATATATATATATATATATATATATATATATATATATATATATATATATATATATACACACACACACACTTATAGTGACAGTTTATTTCTAGATGAATACATACTTTAGTCCATATTTAATATTTATGCAGCCAAAGATTTTTTTTTTTTTTGCTGTTCTGTATAGGAAACCACTTTATTCTCTTTAAAACTATTGTGTATTTTAATGTCATGTACTGCAGCAGTGTAAATCAAGTAAAAAAGTAGTTTTCCTCTTAAACAAAAACAACTTATTCTTTTGCACAACTGCCCCCAAACATCTGCTATTGACACTGTAATTTTTAACCACTATCCCATGCTAAATTAAATTTCCTCTGATATTCTAGGCCTTTCAAAAGAAAAAAGAAAAAAAAATCTTGTACTGCCTATGTCAAAGTAACACATTTCACAATGGTATACAAATCTGCCTTTTCACTTTTCCCTTCTACAAACTTCCGTTTCTTTTATTGTTTTTCCAACAACCATTCTGTGGTGGATTTGATGATATGACAAGTATGTCTGTTCTGATGAAAGGTCCAATTCCAGTAAACTTTTGTGTGGAAACATCGTCTTCCAATCTTTATTAAAGGAAAGGAATAAAAGACACAACTGAATAAAGACGGAGAGTATAACACGTGAAGTCATTTTCTGTTTCAGTCTTTCTGTTTTAGATTTACTTTGTGTTCCTGGGAACATTGTCATGTTATATCAATAACTTTCAACCAAACTTCAGCTGTTGGACAGACCGTCTCTCATTTGCCTCTAAATTACTTTGATGAACTGGTTGGCTGGCGCCCAAATCCTCAAGCCACAAAACAATGCTGGAAAGCTGGTGTAGGGTGTTGATGTGCTGTGTCTGGTTTCCACCAGACCAAAGATGATGCCATGTTCTCTTAAATGAAACCAGGCTTTCTCCTGGTAACAAACATGGGCATATTGCTCTTTACATTTAACATGTTAAATCATGTCAACTGACTTGAATGTTTTCTACTTGTGAACAATCCCGTCCCTGCAGAATGATGTGTTTGTGTTTGGAAATCCTTCTCAAATTAGCTGGCAACACGATTACTTCTTTAAGATCAGTCCTGATGTCTTTCCTCCTTTGCGTTGTGTTAATACCCATAAATGTTCCAGACCAGCAAACTTCTACTTTTACAGAGATGCTCACACTTGCTGATGATCAAAATAAACAAACACTATGTCATTTATTATGTGATGTTTTTTCACCAGATATTTGGTTCACCTAGTTTTAAGACTTGGAAAGGTTAAGATAAATTTTGAAACAAAATCAAGTCCTGATATGTAAAACTTCAAAACTGAAAGGGTTTCCTATCCCACATGACTACACGCCCCCTGTCCAATTTATCCCTTTTTTATATAGTGTATCCTATACTTTTTTAAAATCCTGGTCATAATCTGTTGTTTTTATATTATTACAAGAGAGATTTTATGTAAAATGTCATCCATTCAACACAATGTGAGTTAGCAAATGTTACTTTCCACACCCTCCTAGTGTATTTATTTTTATTTATTCTATGTGACATGATTTGCACTGTTCAGAGAACTGAAATCTCACGTACCGTTGGCGAGACATATTCATACCAAACTGCTCATGCTATTCTAATAATGAAGCTTTACAAATGTATCAATCCTGACAATTAAATAATGTACATGTGCGGAGCCTACTGAAGCAATCTAATAAAAATTAAATGTTGTAAAATATCAGCACCCCTGTTCAGGATGCCATTTACTCTTTGCTCGCTCTCGCGATTGAAACATGTCAACATATTCCGCTGAGCAGCAGCAAGACGCAACACATTAGTCTCACACATGTGCCTTAAATGATGGTCAAAGAGCAGCTATGAGAGCAGAGAGGATGATTAATTATTAACGCAGATAGATCCTTACAATGATATCAGCACACCAGCGCTGTCTGATAAGACGAGGAGGAAGCCATGAGCTCATTGTGTCAACCCTGTCACGACTGCCGTCCACCCTCTGACACGGATGTTATCCCTCAAGATAAAGGCTGCTCTCTACCACGAGGTGTAATATGTGCAGTACAATTATAATACGCGCATAAATCTTAATCAAATGTTTACAGTCCATGTAAGGTCAACGTGAAATTGTTTAAACATGGCGGCGCTGATTCCTGCGCTCGAGCCGGCAGTTTTCTCAGGTCACATGAACAAATGTGCCGGTTTCCATCGATCCTTCCTGTTTTGACTGCTACAAGCTGTGGTAAGCTTTCAAGATGGGATAAGGTTCAAACCGCAAACCTTTTCTACACACCACAGACATCGCAGAAGGGCAAGATTTGAGCTTTTGTGATGAACTCTCAGTCCCAGTGCCTGCATTCCTTGAAATAAAGTAAAACTCGATACAAGAAAGGAGTCACACTTCTGAAACTGAAAAAGCTTCAACATGCGAAAACTGTGAGTTATCATTGATCTGATCACCATGAAACCGATAAGACCAGTACCAAAAAAAGGTTTTGCGGTAATATAAAATTAGATCCCAGAGGTGTGTTAAGCAAACTTTTTTGTGTTTCTGAGACATGACGGCAGATCCTGGCAGGTGCCCTCACTCCTGATGAAACAACCAAGTGTTGGAGATGTGGTCGGCTCGCCATTTAAGCAACAAATATGTCACAGAAGGACGGAGAGAGGGGGAAAAGACAGGAAGAGAGGAAGATTTTCCTACTCCTGTACAGAGAGCTGCTGTGTGAGGAGTGCAAGATGAGAAATACATGAGGGGTGAAAGGTTTTTTTCCACAGCAACCTGCTCCTGTGAGTGTACTCCTCAACATAAAAACACTGCACGATCTCGTTCGGTGGGATGACGGAGCCAATAGTCGAGGTACGCCTTCATGCAGTCACACAAAGACAGAAGTTAACTTGAGAGCCACAAATCAGCTGCATTCACAAGGCGACAGAGTGGAGAGACATGCGCTCAAGAGTAGCTGCCTCATCGGGCCACGCTGAGACACCAATGGCTGTCACACACACACACACTTGCGCGGCACAGATGGCTCACAAGCACATTGAGCAGCACTTTGTGACGCCGCATCACACACTGAGTCTAATTTTGACTTTACATTATTCTATCAATAGACCGGCTTTCAAGTCTGTTCAGGGAGTTAGCAATGATAACGTGTGTACATGTGTGTGTGTGTGTGTGTTTCCAGCATCCAGCTGTCCAGCCCCTGTCTCACCTTAAACTGTCTATGTGTCAAAGTGATGTGATCCAGCTCCCCATCTCCGTATTCAAATACCTCCTCTTCCTCCTCCAGCACCCTGTCCAAGTAGCACAGCACCTCCTCCTCTTCCTCCTCCATGGTCCCTTCTTTTGATCCTTGTCTTTTTACCACCTTGTGTCCTGTTTCTGTTTCCAGTTCCCTTCTTTAAGGCCTGCTTGGACACAGCAGGGTTTTCCCTTCGGAGCAGGTCGTCTGGACTCAGAGTGAGAAAGGGACGGGACCCCGCCTACCCAACCCCACCCCCTTCCTCTGCTGGGCTTCCTGGTGCTTGTGTGTGCATGTGTGTGTGTGTGCACCACGGTCGATGAGGTCTGCCCTCCCTCTATATCCGCCCCTCCCCTCACAATAAACCCTGTCCAGCCACTTCCTTGATGGCTACACAGGCCGACTTCTGTCTGTGTGACGCTGGGAGAGTCTGTCTTCTTCATTTTCTTTGTTTCTTCCGTTCTCATTGGTAAAAAAGCCACTTCCTCCTCGCAAACCCATAGGTCCTCCCTCACCAGTGTGCGCTACAGCGCGGTTTTCCTTTTTCTCTTCTCTTCTCTGGCCATTGTGTCTTTATTGATTCGCTGAGAGCCACGGGTGTTGAGCTGGGGCGAGCTAATGTGAGGCTGATTCTAATTACAGATCACATAGTTGAGCAGTTTCATAGGATCAGCATGCTACACAGTGTTTTTAAAGATGCCGAGCGTGAGGACAAGCTTCAATAATCTCAGTCAGAAGAAATGGATAAGTAAGAGTCAAGCCATGCAGATTTAACTGTGTGTGTGTGTGTGTGTGTGCATTTATGAATGAAGCCCATTCACTTACTAGAGCCTGCATAAGGTGCCACTTCACAGGAAGCTACACCCACTACAGCTCTGTAAGACTCCTTTTCATGTTGATTTCACCTCAAATTCCATGTTGGACCACATGTGTGTGTCTCATTTGACATTTTACAGGATAGTCAACATTACTTTACGTACATCAAGCTCATTGACACGCATGATTCTAAAGAGTAGTGTGTAATCAAGCTGCAAGAGTGCTGAGTCAGCACAACTATCGGCCGTTAATCTGGGCGGATGGACTCATTACAGCAAAGGAGGAAGCAGGAAAGAAAACAACACCAAAACTCACGAAATACAGAACAGAGAAAAAGAAAACAAAGAAAAATAAACAAGAAGAAGAGAAAAGCTCTTCTCGCTCTTCCAGCAGAGTGAAACATAAAGCAACTACGATGTAAAAGTATTCAATACACATTAAAGTCAGACTGATTATAAATCATAATGAATGCAAGCGTTTTGGTATGGAAGTGTCAATATTTGTGGCTGCAAAACACCCTCAGCAGAAGGAGAGGAGTTTAACATGCATGTGAAGAAAGTGTCTGTGGAGTGGAGAAGCAGCGGAGTCAGATGTGGAATCTTGGCAAATACCATCGACTCAGTCCAGATTTATGACAGAGTCACAGACGAAGATACAACAAACTCACAATATCCTTTCTTCAGATTCTGATAAACTATGCTCATTATTTTTTTAATTCAAAAAGAAAACAACCAGAACATATTAGATGTGGCCTATGTAAACCTTTGGTTTCTGAAGTTTCATCAAAAAACAAACTTTATCTACGAGTTCCAAACATTTACATATAACTGAACACAGAAGACCTGGTTCCCCAAGAAAGGAAAAGTGAAAATATGCTTTAATACAAATCTTAAATTCTCAAATATTTTTTTAACAAATAATCTAAACAGAAAAGTAACTCCCATCAATATGAAAGCTAAAAGTGTCTCAGAAATATTTTCTTGCACTAAGTTTTTATTTTCCAAAATTCCAGAGTGACCAAAGGCTCCTTGTATTGGATGCATCTGACATAGAAGATGCTCCTCTCTTTTTTTTAACCCCCTCTCTCCCTAACTGGTCCGTTTTGAAGATTTTTTTATATGTAAAAATTTTTCTGTTCTTACTCCTACTTGCCACTAGATGGAGATGTCTACATGAACACCAGCCCACTGAGGCTAGAATAACTCAAACACATCTGAATAATAATAATAATAATAATAATAATAATAATAATAATAATAATTCCTGAAATGTCTCTATTAAAACAGAACAATGATTGTTCAGTAATGATGCTAAGAACAGAGATGGAGTCAAGGAGTGAGACAGCTATCAAAGTCCAAAAAGGGCAAGTATGTGGTTATATTTGTAAAATTTAGTATGAGAATGAAAAAAAGTAAGGGATAATTGATAAAAACGAGAGTGTCTTGGACAGCATAATAACTGCTATAATGACTTGGAACAAGCTCAAGAAACCAGTGACTACATGACACCTCCTGCAGGCATTCACGTACGCTCCATATGACAACAAATCATTAATAATGCACTGTAGATGCACCGTGAAGGAAAATGAAAATCCAGGCAACACTCCAGACTTATTCACAAATTCCCAGCAACAATGACCAATATATATTTTTTTCAAGTGTCAAAGGTTTGAGCAACAGCAGTTCTGAAGAGAAAAACACTCTTTAAATGTAATTTGTTGAAACTCAGACTGGCAGATCGTTGCTAGTGGCGTCAAAAACCATCTGGTTCAGTGATCACTTCCTGCTGATGTCAATGCGCCACCTGCAGCGTACTGCAGGCGGTCCAGTGACTGGGGCTAAACGTTATCAATTACTGGTGGTCAAGATCCGGCAGCTACAAGACAAACGCTCCACAATTCCCAGATTCTAACAACAAGACGGAAATATTGGCTTATGACTCATCAGCTTTTACTGTTTTATATATGATTCCAGCCTGCTGAAGAACGTTTTTATTGCCTGCTTAATTATTATTTTTCTAAGAATTTAGTCACCTATGGAGTAAGTTTTGGTTTAAATTTGATAATTCTGATTAAGGATTCCAGCTAATGGAGAGCTCAACATTAGAAAAAAAAAAAAAAAAGGCTCAACTCTTGTGTAAGAACCTTTCAGCGGATTTTGGTTCAGAATCAGAACTTTAGATTTGGTCCCACATTACTTACTACACATTTAAACTGTTTGGGTGGCAGAAATAATCATGGAAACAAATAATTCTTTTACACCTCATGTGGTCATGTTAGTATTGTACAAAGGAGGAAGCTATTCTTTAAAGCAGTGATATGTATGACGTAGTACCACCTATAGCAGCAAACTAACATGACCCTTGTCTTTATAGATAAACTACAACAAACCACTGAAAAGACAAGAACCATTCATGTTCGCTTTGTATTCTGAGTCTCTGTAGTAACAGTGGTGGCATGTAACGTTAACATTTTTACAATAACTAAAAACTACACTTCCCTTTCATGCCAACTTCTGCTTCCTTTTCTCACAGTGGACTTTACTAGGCACTAAAATATAAACTCCTGTGATACATGTAAAATCTTTTTTAAAACAAAATAAAATTTATTTCTCAAATGTAGAGTTTCACAGAAGCCCACTGAAGCTGAAGTCATTTTGAACATTATTATGAAGAATTTGAAGCACTGCAATAATTATAACGGTATGCTAGACTTTAAATTTGAAATGGATCATATCTAACAAGGTTTAACAGCTTTAGCACAAATCTGGAAGATCATAAATGAAGACCAGAAAACTGATATTTGACAAAAACAAGAATAACGTGGTGCTGGGAGGATTTCAATGTTTGAATAAATTCAGGTGAAGACTGGACTTTCTGGCATCTTTAGCTGAAATTATAAACTAAAACAGAGAAAATAAAAAAAAACTGACATATCTCTATCATCTTGACAATGCAGTAATACTGTAAAATATTCTGTACAAGGTTTATATATGTGCACATTAAACTGTACACATCAGGCTAGTGATCTGTCCTTGTCTTTGTTGTTGTGCTGTCTACTGATTTATTTCACATAACATGAAGACTAACAAACAAGTTTAGGAGGACGGACTAAATAGTATTCCCCTCTCTCTAGATTTTTGTGTTCTTACCCCAGGCAGCAGGCCCTCTGGTGGTGTGGGGGAGACCGTTTCTCCATCAGGCCCCTGGGGTGGACACAGCTGGGGTGACATGGTGGGCGATTCATCTATATAGGGCAGCGTCTCCGAGCCGTCCTGGGACTTGCCATCCTCTGCTCCGTCCCCCTCATAGCCATCTGTGTTATAGTTAAAGTCTGGAGTGCAGGGAGAGAGATACAGACGGGGCAGAACAGACACCAGCGAGAGGGAGTGATGAAGAGGGGGGTAGAAAAAAAAAAAAAGGAGAAAGATGCCGGTTAGTGATTCACTCCAGACTTTGGGTATTTTCTGAAAAGGGTGAATTATTTCCTTAGTGTCATCATCAAGCACGAAAAAATTCATATTATGCCATTTCTTTTTGCTAAACCATGACAGAAAAAAAGCAATATAAGGTGCATGAAACAGCTGGATATTGAAGTGGAGCAAAGAAGAAATGAAATTTCACACCAATCGACTCCTGTGTTGAAGAAGCTGCAAAAACAGAACATTTACCTTACAACTCATCTAATTTCATTTTAATTTCAACTCTATGAAACTAGAATCACAGTCTTGAAACAGTTGCATGTTAGGCTGATTGTCAGAATTCAGGTCAAAATGCATTTCCTGTGGGCGTCGCGGGTGTTCAGGTCTGAGCAGCACTGACAGCTCCGGCTGACTACAAAACAGCTCCCGATTTGCCTTCCAGCAACCACAGGCAAGGAAAGCTGAGGAATAACAAAAAGGCTATGCAAGCACACATTCTGAGTCAGATAAAAATCTTATGTTGTCTTCCGTTATTAGAAAGAAGAGGTATATTTTTTAATTGACATCACTAATGGTGAGAACCCAGCTGAAGCTACAGCACAAACTAGGCAAACGGATTTAATTCAACTGCACATACTCTTTATTGTGTCAGGATTGGTTTACACTGTAGACATACTTTATTCCTGGTGGAATAAATCCTGTTTAACTGATGGGAAAACTCACATTTCCATGGGCAGATTTAAAAAAAAAAAAAAAAAAGTTGACTAAAATGTTTCAGAAACTGGCTGTGTGGGAGATATGTTGGTGTTTGTAAATTTGCCATCCAGCATGTGCTCAAAAGGGCGGGTGTTTGGATAAAGGACATCAGACAACCCTAACAAGGTATAGATGAGGAATAATTGGAAAATAAAACCGGGGCTCAATCCCCACTGGGACAATTCACATCATCAAGCTAATATTGCTACGAGCCTAGTCGGCACTCTGTCATCTCCTGACAGGCAGCACGAGCCACAGACACTGGACCACCCGCCCGTCAATCAGCACAAGAAAGGAATAACCCAACTCCATCTGTTAGTTGCATGCAAGTGTCTGTGTGGACCGTGAAGAATCACAGCAACCATATGGTTTATTTGTAGCTGTCACACAAATTGCTTACAAATGGACTCAGTGAGGCACATGCAGAAAATTCTGATTATCCCGCAGTGCTGCAACGATAGACCATGAAGAAAAGCACGACACATTATGGCGAAGAGTGAGTTTAAAGCACCGAAGATAGGCCCGGTCCAAGTGTGCTGCAACCATATCAGAGACTATATCTGCCCTCAGATGGACAGGAGTTCAGGCCTTTGTTTTCTTTCCTCTCCGTTTCTTCATTATTTTTACTCTTTGGAACACTTTCCTTCTGTCAGGTTCATTTGTTATAATCTGTTCTGGGAGTTTTTTTTTGTGAGCACGAGAGAAAAATGAGAGAACTATCGTCTAAGGTATTCACCTCATGTTAAAGCGCCCATCGGTGTCTACAAAAGCTTGGATATCCTTCCAGCTCAGAATTATTTCTCTGAACCTTGACTCTTAGCTGGAGGGATATATGAAGCGTAGTGCTTAGAGAAGAAACCTTTACATTTCTGGTGCACTGAGCAAAACACTTTTGCCTACATGAGCACAAAGGTCTGTTCCCCCCTTTATTTTTCACAGAAGTACAGAGAAGAATGATTCCTCTATTTACAAAGAGGCAGCAAAAGCTATTCAGAAATATCATCCCAGCGGTGTTGAACAGAAAGCCGGCCAAAGCATCTTATTTAGTATCAACTGTGAATGCAAAGGATGCTAAACTGTTCATGTGTGTCATTATGGTCATGTAGTGTTTGTATGAATCACTTCAACAGCAATTTAGCATTTGAGTGGTCATTATTTCAACTCATTATCGCTGATTAGCCATATTAATGCAGCTTCACAGAGAGATAAAAGAAGGAGCAATTGTGATACTCACTTGGCTAGGCTCCTGCTGTTAATTTGATAAACCAGATTAAGACCCAAAACAGCTGCACAGCAGAGGAGAGTAGCTAGCAGAAAACCTCACAAGCAAGTGTTGTGATATTTAGGACTAAATACTCCTGCATTGAAGGTTATTTTTTATCTTGAGTGATAAATGTATAATTTTAAAACCAAATGGAATTGTTCTTACATGAAATATATAACAACGGCATTGCAGCTTACTATGAACACACACGACATTGTACTGCGTTACATTTAGCAGACACTTATCAAAAGTGTCTTACAACCCAGGAAAAACAATCTGTAAACAGTAAATTGCAGAGTTAGTGCAGTTGAGAGATGCATGTAAATGCGAGTTAAAAGGTGATGCTGGGAAAAAAAAGGGTTTTCAAGAGCTTCTTGAAAAAAATAGAGGGACGAGCCTGCTCTTGTTGCAGATGCTAACTTGTTCCACCACCAGAAAATCTTCTGTGAAGACAGAGCAAGGCCCATCGATCTTCTTCTGGTAACCACAATGCCTGGGAAAAGGCATAAGCTTTGAAAACTGAGTTTAAATAAGTAGGTGTACACCCTGAAGTCACTTTGTAGTGACTTGTATTTGAATATAGCAGCCAGAGGTGGTCAACGTAGGTCAATGTACAGGTGTGACATGTGGCCTTTTCGGTTGATTAAAGACCAGACGTGCTGCCACATCCTGAATCTTTCACAGAGGTTTTATCAAGCAAGCTGTTAAGGTCAGCTAGGCAGCAGAATATAACCATGGCCTGTACTAAGAGTTGAATGACATACTGAGTCAGGTAAGTCTAGTCTTTCTGTATGTTTTAAAGTGCAAAGTGATGCGACCGGGAGAGATAGTCAGAAAAAGATCCTGGTCATCAATCCCAACACCCAAGATTTTAGAAACCTTGGTAGTTGCAACAATAGCAGAGACACTATTTATTTTGATATTGTGGTAGACTGAATTGTGGGTGGAGATAACCAGGAGTATAGTCTTTGACAAGTTAAGCCTAAAGTGGTGTTCCGTCATTCATGTAGATAGGTTGGAGAAGCAAGCTGACATTCATGAAAAAATTATCGAACGTTACTGAAATTCACACATTTCCCCCCAAATTTTAAATGCAGTAAAAGTCTGTTTCAGAGGTGTTATCACTGTGCCACTACTGAAATTGTACAGCTCCGCTGAGTCTATAAAGGCAGTTTGAAGCAGTTTTTATGAATGAAGTCCACCTGCCATCACACTTACTCCACTGATAATTATCATATGATTGCAATTATCTGGTGACTGAAGTTCACAGGAATAGAAAATATCACTTCTCCTGAGTGACGCTTTTGGCATATTTGCATCTGATACAGCACTTATATTCCATACTGCTTTTACCAAGGTGTTTGATTATAGTTATTGAGCTTCTGAGCTCAATAGAAATGACGGTGATACTCTGATTTCAGTATCTGATCAAACATCAGGTGGTTGCGAGGACATTTTCCTGTGTTGATGGAACAAAAAGACAATCCTTGCACACGTTTATATGCACACGGTGACGGGCTGAAACGCAGGCTGCGTCAGTCAGCTAATGCACCCTGACATCCCTGTTTATTGCAAACATAAAAATCAATGGCGTACTGTCAGTCTATGAAGAAAGAATTTATAAGGGGAGAAAATTCATCCCCAACCTGTTCTGTAAGGCCTTCCACAGGATTAAAATGGGGACAGGGTCATGATAACGTGACTGAGCCGGAGAGATCATCTTAAGAAAGAGGGACTGATCCACAGAGGAAGAAGAGAAAAGAAAATCAATACACTACAATGTAACAAACCAGCATACAACGCTGGTGTCAACTTGACCACACATGCCCACACACATATCCACACACATATCCACAGATCTGAGAAACTGCACAGTCAAACACAGGATGACCTGACTCACCATTGCTGGAGAAAAGAGAGCGAACTGCACAAACAGCCTCAAAGAAAAAAGCCATGAGTCTGCTGATAGGAGACTGATGAGTGTTGTTAGACCAAAACAACTTTCACCGGCTGTTATCCATGTCAGTCAGTCCATGCGTACAACTCCCATTTCTTTGACTCAAGCTCAACAACACAAACTGAGTCTAATAGATTTGCAGCCAATCACTGAATAGGTTATATGAAAATGTGAGAGCCAATCAGGAGGCTTTCAGCACTGAATACACCTACTGTTTCACAACTTTCAGATACTGTGGCACTCATTCACCTGAAGGCAGTTATGTTTCACTTAATGTCACCAGCCGCTTAGGAGGAAGCAGCAAACAAATATACGCAAAGAGAAGTTATAAAGCTTACTGAGAGCAGGAACCTGTTTCTCTTTCCACTGACAGCTGCCATCACTGCCAGCAAAGACTGTTATACTCATCTTTAAGGCTCACAGACAAATATATTACAAGTGTTTATGTATGAACTTTAGATACAAACCACATGATGTGCTATAACAACCAACCAAAACTGGACTTTTGATCCAAATATCTAGGAATTCATTCTGATGGACCTATTTATCCAAACACCTGCTAACTGCTACTGTGATGGTCCAGAGTTTCTGTACAGTTTTAGCTTCCTTTACTTGTTTTAGTTGGGTCTTTAGTTTTGTTTTTCTGTTTGACTTCTTTCCTCTTTTGATTTTGCAAGTCTGTCCTTGATCCCACTGATTCTGATCGTTTCCACTTCTGTTCTGCAAGCCCCTCCAAATATACATTGTCTTGTCATTCCCTTCCTTCCTGCTGGTCCGTCTGTCTGTCTGTCTGTCTCAGTCATCTGTCTGGATATTGGTCATCTTTTGGATTTTCTTTATTTTCTGTTGGATGCCTTTTTGGATTTAGTTTTTAGATCACCTGCCTATGCAGCACTTTACATTAGTAATAAGAACACTTTTTTATACTCCTGTTGCTTCTTCATCTCCTGAATTCGGGTCCTGGAAACTCACCTTATAACAGCACCTTACAACCATCTGTAGCAAAGAGTCCTCTTTTATGGAAACTATTTAACTGTATTGATTCAAGTGTAAATGTATTTTTCGCAACATGGGATTGGTGGCTTCCAGAAGCTAGAAAAAGCAGATATTTCTCCACTTCTTATCAAACTGGGAAGTAGGTGAAAAACAAGCACAGACTCATTTGTTAATCAAAATAGCAGTGACCATAAATAATAAAACGTGAACTGTTATCTGGATACAGAAGCAACTCGGTTCAGAGATAATGTACTTCAAGAAGTTCTGAAGTACGGTCTGCCGTTTGTACTGGATCTCATTCCTGCTGTGCAGACAAGTAGAGATATTCATGTCAGCAGGAGAGAGTCTCGCATTGCTAAAGATCTTCACAACTTATGCAACTTTCCAAAATGTAGGTGAAATGTTAATGAAGTGGCAGAAAAGAGGACTACTTCTCTGATTCTGACAAACTCAGTTTTAAAACTTGGTGTTTCAACAGATATTTTATCATTCTAGAAAAAAAAAAGTGTAACTTTTAGGCCACTTACCTACTTGAATAACAAACCTGATGCAGAAATCCAAAATAACAGAAGTATTTACACTTTTCCTACTACTACTTTGAATACAGCTGTGTGTTACATGTGTTGTTTTTGTTCACGGGCTATGCTGATGGAGAGAGACCTATGAAGCAATGTTAATAAGCAACGAACCTTTTAAACTAGGTGAATACACACACACACACACACACACACACACACACACACATATACATTGCAATAACTGCTCCCCTCAGCTGTTCTGTCCATCTGAGTCTGTGTTACAGTGTGCAGAAAAAGCATTTCAATCTGCCACCACAAAAACCTACCTCAGCAGTTTCAGCGTGTGATGGAAGGAAGTAGATAATGACAACAACGTGAATGCAATGAAATAAAATTATAACAATGCCAAAAAGAAAAGCTGATGATATTAACATTAGAGAACAGATAAAAAAAAACATTTGAAGGCCAGTCTACTTTTTCCAACATGAAAAGTATTCCTAAATCCCAGTTACAGACATGTTTGTGTGTTCACAAAACACCTTAAACATGTTCTTCCTGATGCATTGAAGAAGTTTTTGAAGAAAGCCATTCGACTCCAACCTCAACGTCTTCCACATGTGGCTCTTTTTAAAAATCAATGATGCAGTTTTGTACAACTCTTTGTAAAGTCAAAGAAACAAGACATGAAAGAGAGGCAGAAACTATATTTCTACTCTAAGCTGTGATGTCACAGTACCCTTCAGACTTGAACAGCTCTCTAAATGAGATATTTTAGGTGACAGGCCTTCAAAGAATCAGGATCTAAGTTTGTAGTCACTTCAGACATTGAAATATACCTTCAGTCACTGGATATGTTTTCATGTGTTTACAGCACACTCCCTTTAAGAATGGACTATTTCTTCTAATTAAAATAAAACATGCGAAACACAAAGCAAAACAAAGTAAAATACAGCTGTGAGGCATTTTCATCACTCTTTACTGCCAAGTAGTCTGTGAAATGCGCTACCTCGGTTAGTGAACAATGGCCCCATAATTGGGGTCAGGCTCTACATTAAAGAGGTCAGGGGTGAAGCGGTGAGATGAATGCTGCACTAAAAACCAATTGGGGAAGTACCTTTTATCAATACACATGGTACTTGTGATATTAACCACTGATGGCTGGAAACAGAAAGACAATGGGCGATGTAGGTCAAGAGCTCCTCCCTCCAGAGAATCAGCGCCACGCTGTAATAAAGATAGCACACCACGACTAACCATGCAGGTAAAAACTAAATGTGGTTGCATAAGAAACCAGTTGAAATTCTGCAGCGTTGCTCCAACCTCTCCACCCACTCACTAGAGGATGTAATGAGTTCTGCACACTGCCAGCTCACATTACCCCTGCTGTTAACCTCCCATGACAGACAACTCTACATCCACCTGTCACTCTAAATAACTCCTGTCACTCTTCAGCGTCCATGTATACGACAAAGGCTGCCATGACAACCAGGCTGAGGCAAAGGCTTCCTGCTTGCCAATAAACTGCTGCAGTCGTATCAGGGACGTGTTAACTGTCCTCAGCAGGACTATTTATTCAAGAGGACAAGTGAAACTTTGGAAACTCAGTGAATGTGTGTCCCTGTTTCCGCCTGATGTCAAACATGGCTCAAGCAAAGACACGAAGTACCAGATCTGTACCAGTCTCATGGCACATGTGTCACCATAGCTTGCACAAGTCTTATTACCGCTTCCAGTATCGGTTCATAGAACCGATACTGTTTCTAAAGTGGCTCAAATGAGCAAACCCTGCAAACAAAGAATTTGGTTTTGTGTTAATGCTGTTATGAAAAAACGGGCCAGCGTGCTCACACCGAACAGCGAAGCTCAACTTTGCTCATAAAGTGCAGCAGTGCCAGCTATAGTTGGTGCCCTTTTATTACATGTAATCGCTTCAAATTTTCTTCAATTAGCTGCTCATCAGGAAGCTCCCTGTAGTGGAGGAACATCGGAGAACAACATGGAAATTGGGATTAGAGATCATCAAATTAGGATCTGTCTTGGGCAGAATACCAATGCATTAACATCCCTCATGGTTCATAAAGCATAAACACACATTTAGAACTACTCTCGTAATGTTCTTGGTGAACATATGGAGCAGCCATGTTATGTGTGCACCTATTGTTTGACTAATCAGCTCTGAAGGAAGCTTTTTTTTGGTCCACATTACTTTCTTCAAATTTTATTGCAAAAACATTTAAGGCTACAACTTCTAGCTTTTTAAATTTGCAATTAACGTTAATGCCTAAATGCTGTGTATATGTTAATTATCTATGAGAAAGAAAGAGGGGTGGGGGGCATGTTGAGATTTCTATGTGCCTTTCTGAGTCTGATAAAGAATCCAACAGCCTTTAGAGGAATCAGTAAAAATGCAGAGCAGAAGCTGCTATTGTTGATATCTGTCAGTCGATATATGCTGTCATTGGACCATATTCAGTAATCATCTGTAAATGTATTTCCCTGAACAGAGAATATTTTCTCACAAGGAGGCCAAATCATAAGGAATGTGAAACAAAAGTGAATATATTGATTGACTGAAAAAAAGACAACAAAAAAGTAGCCATAATATAACGGTAGTGATAATGTTGTTGTGTGGAATATTAATAAGGATAAACACACATGCAAATAATTTTCACCTTCCTTAGCAACTTCTGCAAAGCACCTCAGAGAACTAGTGCTTCGAGAGGCGTGAACTACAAGTAAATCTGAAGAAAAGCAGATGTTGAATGCAGAGTCTTCCCAGCTCTCCTTCTCTCCTCTATAAGTGCTTGCTCCGGCTGTGCACACCGCAAACGAATAAAGTCCAGGAAAAGTTACTGCTGAGAATGTAATCAGGGAGTTGTGCTGCTATGCTCAGCAATTTTTCTCAAGAAAGGCTGGATTACATCATGCCCTGCAGTCGGTTAACAGTGTGTGGGCACCAAGAAGCAGCCCTGCAAAGTGTTTCTGTGCAGGGGACATGGCTGCAGTGGATAAGCACACACGCCCCACCAGACTAATCCACATTTCTGTTCATACATATATTGTCTGTGCAGTTACAGAACTTTGCACTCTGTATGGATGACAGGATAATTGTTTGTATGGGTGTGTTGACGCCATATATGTGGGCTTTTACCGCTCCCTGTCCTGCCATCACCAATCAGGGGGTGACACAGGGGAAATTAAAAGCCTTTATGAAGCCCTGTCTTTAGAGTCCATACCAGTTACTCCACTCATGAACAATAAGGCAGTAACATGACATGAGACTCTTGACACAGAAACAGCTGCAATATAGCAACACTGGAAACTTCATCGAAATCTACAAATGCTTGAAAATAAATAAAGAGAAAATTTCATCTAAGTTTTTTTGGATGCAACAATGATCTTAAATGCAGATGTGTTTGTTCACACCATCGATATTCCAAAGCTTCACATATACCTAAGGCAGATCTTTTGGCTCACAAAATGAAGACTTGAATCTTTCCCATCTTTACAAACCCCATCGAAACATCTCAGCTGAGAACAACATGCCTATCATCCTCCAGTAACACACACACACACAAACCTACAGTTAGTGTGTGCATGTTAGTGAACACAGCCACATACTCAGAGCGGATCAGCGGGTGTCTTGGATATCACTGCACAAATGATAGATTCCAATCTAGTCTGTTATTGGAGCATCAAATTAGTTTTATTGGACAAGAAAATCAATTCATCTGAAATGACTGAGTTAGAGGCAAAGCATTTTGTTAATCAAACACAACATACTCTCAGAGAAGGAATGTGTAACCCTGCCCTCAACACTGTCTGTGAAACCCTGACTAAACCATTAACTGTAGATTCAGGCTTGAAATATCTGGCAAGTACATAGAGCCATGCAGTATTTTTTTTTTTAAATTAAAATCAGCTTTTTTTAAAAGTAAGTTTACATAGCTCACTTCAGTCATGTGGAGAGTTTTGGCAGAAGATTTAAAGGAAAAATAGGTAAAGCCAATGACAACTCTGAACCAACTCTTAGTTTAACGTGTTTTTCTTTTTTTCCCACTTCCTAACTCTTTTGGCAATGATTTACTCTCTGTGGTTGATGGCTCCAGAGGATGCAGAATCAATTTCCAAAATGAAAAAAAAAAGTAATTCAAATTCTTAATTTACTAGGAGAAAATAGTAAAGCCAAAAAAACAGAACCCTAACGAGTTATCCAGCATGTCATGTATTTAAATGTGCAAGAAATGAAATGCACAAGTTTGTTCCCCTAACATTAAAAGACAAAAAATAGTGAGAAAACAAAGAACACAGACCTGTGACATAAATAAGCCGCTGTCATTGTTAGCCTCTGCCTTAATGATAAAACTGTCTGCTTTAACTGTAGTTAATGAGAACAAGTACGTACATGACCATCACCTGATTAGATGTCGAGCTGTAACCAGCCATCGCTGCAGACTGCACGATCAAGAAATCTAGAAAATACAGGTGGTGAGGATCTTCTAAATATAACATTACACATGAATTTGATATAAATGCAGGAGGATGTCTGAGACAGGCGCAGCAATAAACGTAGGTGACTGACACTACACGTGGGTGGATGGACATGGAGAGGTATAAATGTGTCATGCTAACCTTCACCACAAACTGACTAGCAGTGCACCAAAAAGGGCTCTAAAGGATAAAAATAGCTGCTCACTTTGCATTTGTAATTTTCTTTTTGTAAGCCTTAACAAGCATGAGCACAAAACTTACTTGTGCAAGCTGGTTGCTTCAGTTTTCAGTTTGCCAAATGAAGAATCATCTACTGAAAACTGCTCTGCACTCCACATTAACGGAGGGCAGCACACTTGTACCTGAAAGAATAACTATTTTATAACATTTTAAGGATGATGCATTAGTATGTAATGCCACATTAAAAAAGTATGTAATGTTGCATTAAAAAGCAGTTGTGCCACCGAATGTGGCACAACTGTTACTGCAGTAGACCTAATACTTAATAAAATACTTTACAATTCCTCATGGAAGTGCTCTTTTTCTAATCTTTTTATTATCTACTGAAATCAGTTCACATCTACGAATAATTCAAAGCATGAACTATTTTCACATGAGAAAGAAAAAGGCATTTTAAATTTTCCAAGTGATGATTTCGCTCTAATTGTACTCCTGCTGTTAGAATAATGAAATCATCTCTTTATGAAGTTTGGCTTTCCCATCCAGTGGTATTAATCCATAGATACATCAAACTTGAAAAGAGAATAATTCATGGATTCAAAGAGAACAGCACTTTCAGAGCTTCACTTCACTTCTTTATTTTGTCAGTAATAGTGAACACTGCTAATGAATCCAGTGTGGAGACAATTTGCATTTACTGAGTCATCCAGTTAAAACCGGAGTCTTTGTCCCTTATTTCCCTCATCAAGAGGGTGATGGATGGTTACTCTGGCAGGCCTAACAGACTCCCACACATTAGTTACTGGAGAGAAAGAAAGAAAAGTGGATGGAAACACAGAAAGAGAGACTAAAAAGGGAATAGATGCTTCCAGTAGATGGTGAGAGCTGCTTTACCAAAACTCAAAAAACTTAAACAGTCAGAAACAGATGAGACTGTTAAGGATTTATCCAGTGTGCAAATGTACCGAGTTGAAGCTTGTGAAGAAGTGTGTCCATTATCTATCCACTCCACATCCTGTGTGCTCACATGTGGCGCTCTCCCTGCCAGCAAACAGTCCGATAAAAGGCAGTATTGTCCCTTAATATGTCAAATGACAATTCTACTTCTGCTGCATATCTTCACGGACCATGTGCCTGTCAGCAGCAAGAGATAAGGACCCCCCCTCTACTTCAGAGACACGTGCATGAATAGCTCCCCCTTCAAGTCCCTGCAGACCCCAAACCCAACCAACCAAGGTTACCATGGCAGCCAGCCACTATACATTTTAATTAGCTGGCTTAAATCCCCAAGGCTTGGACTGGTTGGTAACAACTCACTGCTTCCATAGATTAGGGCAACCACTGTCATACACAGGGTCCAAAGCTGTCCCCATCTGCACACACAAGAGGTCACATTCAAGTGCAGACACGGCTACTGACTAATGAACAAATCACAAAGAGACAAACACATCCACAACCCACTCAGACCCTTGAACCGTCCTCCTCCTCTTAGTCAGCAGCAGGTATAAGGAGATCAATCCATCAAATGTACTGTAGAGCTTTTCAGTGCCAACACACCCACGTTCACACATGAAGCCGGTGCAACGGCTCTGCGATGTGGGCATCTACGCCTCAGTGTGCCACCGTACCCCTCCATGCTTGTTCGTGGGCATGTGCTAATGGAAAGTGTATCAAACCATGAAGGGAAACAAATGTGTTACAAGCCAAGCTGTTAAAATGCAAATGCCTGTCAAAAGGCTTTGTGAAGCTGTAGTCAGTGACTGAACTGTATATTTATTACAAACCATAGGCCAATTAGGAGAGCACACAGATAAGAGGACGTGAGTTTGGTACACTGGAGATATATCAGAGAAGAAGAAAAGACGAGACACTACAAATGTTTCATATGATAAAAGTTTCGGTGACTTCAAATTTAAGCAGAATCAACTTCACATCAACAGAAAAGATCATTATTCTCTTCTTAAAACTAATTATGCCAAAAATCGATAAGACTGTCAGAGTGTGTGTGCACTTAAGGTTAATAAGCCTACATACACCTTTCTTTTGGATATAAAAAGTTGTAAGGTCATTCTAAAATTTCAGCAGACTGGGGATCTATTTTAAAGGTAACTTAAAAAGAGATTTAATAGCTTCTAGAGATTATAAATGCCAAATTCCTGTGGAAACTGCTAAGGAAGATACTTTAAATACACAGTAAACTTTCTGTTGAATGATGTTTTTGTCATCACTGTGAAATCTTAAAAACTTCCCAACAGTGGCCAACAGCATCAGCAGAGCTAATGTAATAACACAAAGGCAAATGTTTATGAGTTAAATGAATTAAGAGGACAAGTAGCAGCTGGATGCTACTTAGTCAAAGTCAAAATTGACTTGGTCGAAGTAGTAAAAGTCTAAATTTTAAGTTATTTCAGTCAATGTCCAAACTTCAGTTCAAATTAAATGCATTGCCAATATTGTAAAGAAGACAAGGTCAAAATTGCTAAACAACAATGGAAGAGACTGATAAAATCAAACAGAAAATTATTACTTCAAAGTTTTGATGATGAGGTTGTTTCTACAAGCTGCTGAATCAGTTGCTGCATTTGCATTTATTTTAATGTTAAACTAATATTGACATGTGCTGTTGCTCGTCTGAGCTTGATCTTACTTCATTTTAAGTTTTGGTAAGAAACAGATAATGTCTTTGTTCTTAATGTCTTGACACTTAAAACTTGAAAAAAGATGTACTTTCACAACCACTCAGCAGATGACTTCATTTACCAAAGGAAATGTAAAGGTGTTTCACACCTTAAAATGCAGAGGCAATGAATAAATAGACTTAGTGCTTCCACAGGAAATAAGAGGATAAGAAGCAGCCATGCTGTTGGCTCAAAGCATGCACCTGATTAGTCAAATCGTCTCCAAATGTACTGTAAGCACTTTTATAAAAACAAACGTTTTGGTAGTTACAGGTCTGAAGCATATGTGTTAAAATGATAGAAGGAAAGAAAGACATCAGCAATGACTTTACAGATACAAGTGCTGCTGTCAGTCAGTCTGTGAAGGGTTTTTAGGAATTTAATCAGTGAACAACAAATTCTCAAGCAACATTCACATCTTAGATATTTGCCAATCTTCCCAGGGATGGACGTCCTAGAAAGTTTTGACAAAGTCAGACTGAGCAATACTCAGAGAAATTGCAAATCAAGAACTAGATCTTCATTTTTAGTGGGGATAATTTCAGCCTTTACAGGCCTTAAACAGAATATTCAGTTTTAAAGTAAATGCCAGAACCATTAAAAAAGGACTGTACAAGTTTTTTGGGGTTTTTTTTTTTGGTAAGATCTGCCAGGAAAAAGCCTCATCTCTACAGACAGAACAGCTTAGGTTTGCATTGTTGCATCAAAGCAACACGTAAAACATCTGGACAGTGTCCTTTGAACAGAACAGGCAAGACTAGACGTATGTGGATATAAAACACAGCTCCACATTTGATGATGATAATTCATAACTTTATACAAGCTTGTTTTGTTTTGCTTGTTTCGTTTTACGTTAAAATATCAATTTCATTTGAAGGAATACTGGATTACTTTTAGGAAGTGTCATCTAGCGCTTGTGCTCTCTTCCAAACTGTCAGCACAAAACAGCCAAAGTAACTTTGGAGCCCCGTCCACTGTACTGTGTCACATTATAGCAGAGGAAACTAAGATCCTGAACAAAAGTAATGATAAAAAAAAAATAAAACAATGGCTGAGCAAGACAACAAACACTGTAAAGAAGAGTGGGACAAATTTTCTCTACAGTGACGTGAGACTGATAAAAATCAGACAAAACATCAAGTGATTGATAGTGATTGTACAACCTTTAGAACAACATGTTGTGATACATTCATCATATACTGCCTCGCCATTTTGATTTAATTTGTCTTAAATTACAAAACAATATGAGATAGTAACTCATCTTGTCCATGACATTTGAATATGGTCTTGTTCGAGGACATTTAGAAAATCTGTAAAGAATTAAGCCATATAGGTTTGTTCATCTGAGCCAGGCTGGTTGGTCGGTTGTTGAGTGAATCCATCAGCCTCAAGTCATAATGGTTTCATCTTGCCTTTTTGTCTCCCCCTCATTCCTCCCATTTTCCTCCTCTCCCTCTCTTCCGCTACACTACCCTGAATGCGTAATGATGGCCTCTGCCTTCCGGGAGCATGAAAACATGCCAGCCACACCATTGGCCGAGGAAGAAGAGTCATCCGTTGCTGATTGGCTGAGATGAACGGGGCATGGATGGCAGAAAAAGAAGAGCATGGTGGTTACCATACTCCTACAGTACTGGAGCAGACACACACACACACAGCTTTAGCCCCTCAGGATGTGGTGAAGATCCCCCACAGACTCGCCAAACACAAACACATTGAGACACATGACACACCCTCTAACATCAAGCACAACAAAGGATTTCAGAGCTTTACTAATGTAATGATGGAGAGACGTTTGGAATTGCTTATAACTCAACTTTCTTGTGTTATACAAAAAGTATGTAGTCTTCATAACATTTTGTGATATAGCTTTTCTAATTTTCATGATTACCATTTCGGAAAACTGAAAAAAAAAAAAAAACAAGATTCAAGTAAAAATGTGATGAATGAATAAATAAATAAAGGTTGGTCACCAAAACAGTTGAGGCAGTAAAACCAGAAGTAAACTACTAATGCATATTTTTCATTACAGGTTGATGTTTTTACTACATATCCAATCAAATGAACAAAATCATGACATTTTGAGCATTTTGTTACACTGGTTTAAACGCTGTTACTCTTTGATTCAAGCATTTTAAAACACTTTGAATGAAGCAGTTATATTTGGCATCGTTGACTTATAGACCTTTCAAAATAAAAGCCTTTCTAAAAACAGGAGGACCTCTGTTCATTTAAATTCAAAGGTAATTTAGATTTTTAATGACGTAAGAATTGTTCACTTGTGTAGTTACAACATGTCTCAGCCTGTTTGCTTTTTCAATTCTTCTCCAACATTCACCACAAAAATTAAAATCTTCCAACTTTTAGCTGCCTATAGCCATATGTCACTGGTAAACCACAGCATGAGCAAATAGGTTGTACAGCTTCAACCTGCAGGTGGTTAGGATTGGTCCTCCAATATTTTATGTGGTACGTACAAACAGTCTTATCAACCCATCTTTCTGAGACAACAGGGACGCTCCACAGAAACATCTAATATATAGCAGAAATCCTCAGCTACAGCCTTAACAGATAATTTACCCATTACATGTACTGCAATACATAAAGTGTCTGATCACATTTATAAGGCTAATATCAAAGTGGTACTATAAAATGGTCTTTCAAATGATGATGGGCTAAAAATCAGTTAATAAAGAGAGTTTTATTGGCTTTGCTGGATTAAAGCATCAGTTAAATGGTTAAACAATTATTTCCAGCATCTTTATTTGAGACAGGATTCAGTTCAGCATCAACATGCAGTTATTTACAACCTGTTTTAGAGAGATGAACCTGAATCCCATTACATAAGCAAAAATCTCTTTAGCAGCCCCAAAGGGAAAGAAAATGCTTAAACACAAAGCGGACAGGCACAGCACTGAAGAGGCAGCAGAGATGACTGTATTACATAACAGAGCTTTAAGCTGACTCAGATTTGTTTCCCCCTCGAGTGTGTGACAACAGCTTTGAATGTCTGTTTCTATAGCTACAGTGCAGGGAAAGGAAAGAACATATTCATGTATTGATTGGCATAATGGAGGAGATAAAACAGTTGCGAGACGATGAGTTGAGACTTAGCATGTAGCAAAGATTAATTAACAGATCACAGTTCAGCTCTTGCAAAGCAAAACATTTCCTCTCTGTGCACATTTGATGCGCACTGTTAACATAGATGCATTACTACTAAGAGAATGTAAATAATATTGGTTAAAACATTTATGTCCTTTTATTGTATCCTCAGAAGAGGCATTTGCATTGATCTTCCAATGGAGATATTATTGACGACTGCTTTTAAGCCCAAAGGTTATGTTGTTTTCACATCGAAAAGTCAATCCTGTTTTAATATTAAATTAAAATATTCAGTGCAGCAGTCCAACCACGTCACGGAAAACAAGACTTCTCCGAAGTGAACCAGAGGTTTGAGTGGTTCGTTTAGCTTGTACTGTGGTCAAGCCACTATTGACATGTGTGGAAACGTGATCAGGTGCCATTGATTGGAGTTTGTTTCTGCTGCCACTGAAGACACCACCAGTGAGACGGAGATTGACAGGACAGAGAGAGCCCGGGAATTTGTAAGGTGAAGTAAGTGAGGCATCCCTGCTTGTATTCAACTCCCCTATGACACCCTGCTGGGAAGATGTCCAGAATCTCTTTGCTGTTCTTGCTGAGGCGAGCCATGTGACAGCCAAGTAACTGCAAACATTAAACACTTGAAGACAGAACTGGGACCGAGTCGAGGGCTGCCAGGAGCAGCTGGCAAGGAATGAACTCAATCTATTACAGTTTATGTGGTGCAGAGGTGAGTCAGACCAAAACTGTGACCGCATGGGAAATCCTTTGTGGGAAAATGTCGACGCTCATCCGCAAACCTTACACCATCTGCTCTGTTTTCATTGATGCCATTCTGCATAAAGAAAAGGGGGGTTTACATATTTTAATTGGATGCATCTCTAAGCTCAAACTATCATGTAAAAAGATAACTCCTAAATCTCTAGCATATTTGTAACAGCTGTTGATGATTGATAAGGCCTAAGAAGATTTTTCCTGTTTTTCTTCTGCTTCAAGCCATCAGCGTTTTACTGAGCTACAGAAATTAAACACATGATATTAGAGATTTGCTTTGTATGTGCATGTGACAGGTATCTTCAGCACTTCAGTATTTTCTCCTCATTCACTCCTCCAAAAAACATCTACTCTGCTTTTCAAATTTGGACTCCGTGAGCTGCAATTTAGCAAAACACTCCCGTTTTTACAGTTTATAATACACCACTAGTAAGATGGTAGAATACAAGCAGCAGTTAACTTCCTGCCAAAAACACATAATTCTTCATTTCTATGCAAAAACGCTGGCAGTGGGAAGCAGGAGTCACACAACATAATTTAACTCTTTATAAACGGCTCACTCTAACATGTTTGGTAATATTGCGACATGGGTTTGGAGGGCTCAGCTCAAGTCCAACACACTGACACGAGAATTTTTTATTATTTTTTTTAATGGCCGATCAAAGTAATGCATAAATTTAAGCTTTCCTAACTGTGGTTCGGATTAGGCAAAATCCTTTTGACATATGTGCACGCGTGCATCTCTGCATGTGCACGTGCTACCTCCAGTCTGCCCTGCCAAAATGCCCATATTCTGGCTATTACATAATCTACTTTTCCCCTGATGTAGCTTAAACTGAACATCGCAACAACGATGTTAGAGACAGAGCTGCCAGATATCCTTAAACGAAAAACGACTTCTTGCAATGATCAGGTGCACAGCTGATTCAAAAAAAAAAAAACATTCAAATTCACAAACACATTTAGCCCGACTCTTTTATTCAGTGTAAAAAGAAAAGCAAAACAGGACACAATTTCCATTTCAGCCCAGAAAACCAGAATCCATGTAGGTGAGTCAATGTCAAAGCCCATGTGAAATTTGAGGAAACCAAGATTTCTGTCAGAGAAAGAAAGAAAAAAAAACCTTCCAGAGTGCAGAAACAAGTAAAGCAACATACTGTAGATATAAAACGATCATCCTGATATACAATACCCTGTGTTTCTGATGGAGTAAGGGTTTAAAGACAGAAAATGGAAACGGCAGCAGCACTGGGATGCTTTTAAAACCAGATCATGTGTCGAAATAAAAATTGTTATCCTACTGAAGCTTATAACAAAACTAATTAAGTTTAATGAGTATATGTGAGAAACCCACTTGAGACAGTGATCAACCTCTTAGACTGAGACAAGGAGACGACACAAAAGGAGAACGGGTGAGAAGAAAATAAAGGGGTTTTGTATTTGTAGCTAACACACACAGCCGTCTGGGAGTCAACCACTTATGATGCTGACCAGACAAATGGTGCAGAAGCTGTATGATGAGGGGTCTAGGCTGGAAATTTGCTTGGGAGTGTTTGTGTCCGGGAACTGATGTGAGTGCCGAAGCTCTGTGCCCTCCCTTCGGAATTTCTCTTTTAAGCATCGGCAGTTTCCTTTATTTTTGCAGTGTGTAAACACACGTCTACATTAGCATTTCACAGTTTTCAAAGACTGCACAACAAATACAGTGCTACAAAAAGTTGCAGTGGAAAACAGATGTGTTGACTTAACCAGCTGTGGCCAAACAGAAAGTCATCAGTTTCTTGGAGAAGCAGCATCACTGTGGTTTTAAGTTATCCACTCTTCCCAGGACTTCAGGATATGTGGTCACTGCTTAACACAGAGCCATTATCACTTTTTTAATGGCAGAAGACAAGGGATGCAATTATGTCGATGCTTTAAGTAATTCACTCCTAACAGAGGAAGCTTTGGTTCTGATGCATAATGGTTTGAGAGGGGCAGGGCTGGGTCATCAGACACCACTCGCAACAAGCTTCGAGTCAACCTCCACATTCAGAGGTATTGTGAACTCACATGAGTATGCCGTAAATGGCTTGTTTCAAGGTCTGCGTGGTGGTATAAAGGAAGCATACTTTAAAGCAGTCCTGGAAGGGATGGCAAAAATGGCAGTTTAATTTTTAATTCCCTGAAGGCCAGTTCAGCATCCCTACACACCAACTTATCCAACACATACATGCACTTGTGTATAAAGGGCAATGGAAACCCAAAGGATGATGAGATAGCAGGCACATAAAAGTGTGTGCCCTTTACCACAGAATAAATCATAATAAAGCTGCGATCAAGTCTGTTGTGATGCTAATATGAAACCTCTGAGTGGAGAGATCTAACCTCCTGCAACATTTCAAATATTATAAAAGGCATATGGTCTTATATTATGGTGGATCTGACCTCTGTTCACATAAAACGCCAGAACCAAAATAGAACAGGCATACTGAATAATCCCTAATGATAAAAATTCATTGTGTTATTGTTAAACCGACCTGACTGAATTTCAGAATGGAGGAAGAGTAAAAGAAACTTACATTTTGTTTTATCATTTATTCATCGCTGACTGAACTAAGCAGCAAGTAACCTGAAACGTAAGAAACTTCTTGCTGGCCATGAAAAGCAAAAGCAAGGAAAAGGACGGTCACCACATTATGTAATGCTGTATTACTTTGTGAAAGTGCACACTGGGGTAGCAATATTGCCCCTTCACAGGATCATTGTGAACGCACAGCTGGGGAGAGCAGAGAGAGAATAAAGAGGAGTCTTCTGGGGTGCTTATATACCGAGATCTCTGTGTACAAATACATTGAGAGGGTACTGTATGAACGTTTGTGTGGATGAGTGAAAGCAGCTTACAGAGTAAAGGCTCACTGAGCAGTCAACAAGGGCTATATAAATACAGTTTAGGATGCTCATTGTGTGCTAATATAAATATTTCAAAATGTTTTCACGTTTTGGTGTTTGTGACCTGTTCTGGCACTGCCCTTCAACAGCAGTTAGCCAGTTTACACGACACATCACTACAATTTAATGTTAACTAACTTCGTTGCTCATATACATATATACATATACATATATATATATATATATATATATATATATATATATATATACACA
>JAOWBL010038415.1:2171-18595 GCA_028564865.1 Zenarchopterus dispar | reverse complement strand
TGTGTGTGTGTGTGTGTGTGTGTGTGTGTGTGTGACTCTATTGTCCTTGCTTCTATATGTGATGCTGTGTTTTTGGCATCTGTTGCTTTCAACAGAGGCTCAGATCCAGGTGCCTGATCTGTAAAGCAAGACCTCATGCGCAGCACGTAAACGCACGTGTAATTCATCCATGCTGTTGTGTGAGGTGCCGAGTGACGCACCCTGTCCCATTTTGTCAGGATGTGTCAGCACCCTCGCTGCCTTTTCTTTTATCCCTCCACCGCCTCTCTCCTCTGTCTGTTGTTCAGCCCTCCGCTGCTTCCCTCATGAAGACGGTCAAGTCCTTTAATGAATGTTAGTCGAGATATTTTTTTTTTCATTCGACTAAAGCCACGGCTCTTTTCCCCAGATTACCCTCTCAAAGGCCTAACAAACCTCTGAGTGTCTTTTTGTGAATCAAAGTCAGCCTCCGATTGCTAATTGGTCTCAAGAAGCAGGGCTCACATTTATTTAGGAAATCACCAGAGCTAAAGGTGTCTTGTGAGCAAAAGGGAACATAAATGTCTAATTTACTCACAGAAGAGGAAATGCACTCCAGAGGTTCTCATATGGTACATATAGGGTCTGAAATGCAGTTACATAAAAGTTACGACGCCCTCTTTTAATGTGATGCTTTTTTTTTTTTTTTGGGTAATACCTCTGATTGTAGTAGCTCTTGGTATTAGGCAAATACATTCTCAAAGAACAAAAATATAGAACTTTTCTTGTACTGTACCATTGCTTATTTAGCAAAATTGAGCTGAATAGAAAAATGATGTGGGTAATACTAAGTACCCCCTGACTAGTGGGTAAGTTGCAGCCATATTAACCATCAGTGCTTGATGAAACGATCATGAACAGATGTGCAGACCTCTGAAGGTTGTCGACTTGGCAGTTTTGTGGTTTGGAGCATTCAAGTGTAAGTTAATTAAAAAAAAAAAAACGACAAGAGGTAAGGATAATAGAAATGGTCTCAGAGAAGCAGCTGTTGTTGCACATTCATGTTACAAAGTTATTTCTGAAGTTTAATATTCTACAGTGAAAATTATTATTTACAAGTGATAAGCATTTCGGACAGCTGCCAATCTTCCTGGGAGTGGATGTCCCAGCAAATCTACTCCAAAGTCAGGCCACGCAACACTCAACACAAGCCTTAATGTCAAAGTCCACGACGGCACAATTAGAAGTTTGTTTTAAAGGGTTCCCAGGAAAATTCATCTTCTGTCTAAAAAGAGCATGGAAGCACATGAGCAGGGGGGTCATAAAACTGCATCCGAACAAAACAAACTGTTTTGCAGTCATGACACATGGGAACCTTGCAGCCATTGAGTCAACTATGAATTCCTGTTATATCAAAGTGTTCTCGGGTCAGACGTGACGTCATCCATCCCACAGCCAAAACTCGACTTAAGCTGGGTCATGTCACGCGGCGGGACGGTGATCCCAAAATACTCCAGCAAATCTGCAACAATATGTCCAAATGTTGCAGTGGGCCAAACCTGTGCATAAATTAACTCTGCAAACCTTAACGAAGTTAAACGAGTTTCCACAAACAGGATTTCTCTATAAATAACTGTCTCGTTTTTTTTTTTTTTGCTACTGACACTGTTTTTCCCAGCAAAGCTGATGCTGCGTGTCTCTGTCTGTCTGTCTTCCTGTAAATCTCGGCTGCCTCCTCCTCTTATTGAGTGTGCGTATTTATTTTTACCCTGAGGACAGAACAAGGTACTGTCTCTCGCACGCACACGCACAGAAACAGTCACTTAGTGGCCCGACTTGTCATGTGACGCCAACCTTGTGATAGTTGATGTTGTTACAGGAGATGCATTCCAGCAGGATTTGGAGGGGGATCTTAGGTGTGAGTTTGTGTCGGTGTAAAGAGCACTGCAGACCATCCATCAGCAGGTTGCACTCTCATTCATCAGCACGGTAACTTCACACCGTCTGCCACAGAACCACAGGCTACACGCCATTTCAGTCACTTTTCCTGCCTCTCAGGTCATCTAAAACCGCAGCTTCTATGATTGACTGGCGCCTGCAGCCTCGCTGTCTCTTCTGACGGTGGTGGCAGACACTGATGTGCCATCTGGAGGCAGAAGACACAGCTGGAGTCACAAAAGGGTCAAAATTTGATTTTTTTTTTTTGTCTCTTTCTATCAATACAACATGGAATCGAAGAAAAGAGTCCGTTAGTGAAACCTCAGCTCTGTCTAAGTAAAGAAAAAGTTTTTTCTTGTCCACATTTATAAATCTAGACAATCGTAATCTGCAGCCAGTGCTGAAGTTGACTACCTCGTCTCCATAGAAACACTGATTTTGAGCTGAGAAGTCTTGCAGTTCAAGATAATAATTGTGTGTAGTAGCTGTCTGCTGGCTGTTCTGGACAACGTATTTCCTTTTATTCATCTTCGGCTACAAACAGAAGCCTAAAGCATAAATCTAAAGCCTTTGCTAGACTCTTGTAACCTTTAGTAATGAGTATGTGCACTGCAGGCTGCAGTGTCTCCAGCATCGCTCATGTCATGGACATCTAAAAGCAGCTCATTAGAGCTCTGACCCTATTATAAGGTGATTTTTGTTACTGATTCAGTTAAAAAGTGTCTACACTGCTCATGAAGGTCTTTCACTGTATTTTATATGACTTACAAAACAAATACAAGCGAAGGAAGTTACTGTAAAGCCCTATGAGAGTACCTTTTGTATTCCTCTTCTGCAGAGCCTAATATCATTAAATGATTCAAGGAATCTGGAGACGTTTCAGAGCTTTAAGGGGAAAGGTGCAGGACTGAGACGTGGACCTGCGATCTCTGATGCCCCAGACAGCCCTGCATGGAGAATTTCCATTCATCCAATAACTGAAAAAACAAGATGGAGAAGGGATTATTTTGGGAAATCTTTGTCAATCACTCCAACAAGAAGTTTAATTAAGAAAGGGCAGCTTCAACATGATGCTTTCAAAGACACATCATTTTCAAGGATATCTGTGTATTTTTCAATAAGACAATGTAAAACCACATGTTGCACATATTACAACGTCACATCTAAGGGAGAAGATGGTACCGGTACTGGACCGACCTGTCTGTAGTCCCGATCTGTCTCCTAGTATAGATCTGTGAGAAAGAGTGCAATCAGAAATGCAACAATAACCCAATACGGATGCACATTTTAGGATTGTTTGCAGGATTAATAACACCTAAAACGTTAAACTTTTTGCCATCCTCAATGCCACAACTATTTTAGAAGGAACAGCAAAATTTTAAAATGGTAAAAGTTTTAGTCTTCAAATACTTCTTTTTATGTGATGAATACCTGAAATGAAGAATTTGACATCGACAACTGAAGTGAAGCTAATAAGACAAAACATAAAATACAGTATCTTAGGTTCATATTGTCTGCAATAAAATACAATTCTAAATAATTATGTAATCAACCCACTGCTTTTTTTAAAGATATATTTGTTTGGTGTTGTGCATTTATTTTGAATAAAACTGAATAAAATCAAAATGATTAAGTAAAACTCTACAGCAGCTGAGGATATTTAACTTCCTGTTGTGGTTTTCTAATTGATGAAATTTAAATTTCTCTACTTGCAGAGCTTTTTGATGAGGAAAATGTTATTTGCGACTGTTGTATACTTGTACATTTGAGAAAAACAATACTGAGCTCATTTATGGTGTCTGTTATAACTTCAACATGCTGAATGTGTTGTTTTATTTATGATGGTGCTGAAATGTGGAGTACTGTATTAATAACATGCTAAGTGGTTTCATGTGTCGTCAGCAGTTTTTACTTCTTTTGTGTCATTTCACTCGGTCAGGTGAATAAATGACACACTGCCTTGACCTCAGCCAACCATAACTAACAATTTTATCATGCTGGACCTGTATGAGAGCTGTAAGATGGTGGTGAGGTGTGTCATAGGTGTGACAGAGAAGATCAAGGTGGAGGTGGGACTGCATCAAAGATCAGCCATGAGCCCCTTCTTGTTTGCTGTGGGGATGACAGATGAGGTCAGACGGGAATCTCCATGGACCATGATGTTTGCAGATGACATTGTGATCTGTAGCGAGAGCAGGGAGCAGGTGGGGGGACGTTTGGAGAGGTGGGGGTATGCTTTGGAGAGAAGAGGGATGAAGGTTAGTACTTGTGTGTGAATGAGAGGACACAAGTGGAGCAGTGAGGCTACAGGGAGAAAAGATAAAGAAAATGGAGGATTTTAGGTGCTTAGGGTCAACGGTCCAGAGCAACAGAGCGTCAGGAAAAGAGGTGAAGACAGGTGTGCGAGCAGGTTGGAACAGGTGGAGAAAAGTGTCAGGAGTGATGTGTGATAAAAGGATGTCAACAAGAATAAAAGGAAAGGTGTAGAAGACACTGGTGAGACCAGTGACGTTGTATGGTTTGGAGTGACAGGAGGCAGAGCTAGAGGTAGCAGAAATGAAACTCAATATACAGCATTATCATCAGTTGTTAGAATTATATTTCCTCTAAAAGTCTTAGAGTTAACTTAAAGTAACTTTTTTTGGTTATAACATCAAAAAAATCCCTAGTCACTGATGCTTCAGTGGCAATGTGTATTGTTTCCTTGGTTTTGAATTGTAATGAATCAAATACAGTCCTGTTTTGAATAAAATACAAAGACTGAACTAACAATTGGCTTTTTGAAAAACATTTCTGAAATTTATTCATCCCTAATGCTTTGTTGCAGCCTAAGTATTATATTTAGTCTAGTTTTATGATCTCATGTGTTTAATATGAATATTAAAAATGAATCATAACATACAAAGATGAAGTGGATGGAATTGGAGTCAATACGTGGTGTTTACTTTTGGATTAAAGTGCCTTGAGATTACGTTTGTTCTGAGCTGGCGCTATACAAATAAACTTAAATAAAATCACTTGGCTGACAGTCACATGCCATGTCAGGAAGGAGATCAAAATACCACAATGTACAGTGTACAAACAGTGCGAAGCAGGTTCCTCTACAGTTGTGGAGGTTAATTGTTTTTACAGCTCTCTCCAAGATTTTACTCTTCTTCTCTCTCTTTTGTGATCACTTTCAGTTTTTCTTTTGTATTTAGTTTCTTAAATCTGTTAGTCGCCCCTGCTATGATGTTAACTTCAGCTATGTGGGATAGTTTCATCATTGTTGATGTGTGACATAAAGTAGTGCCATGACATAGGGCTGCATCGATTAGTTGACATAATCATCCTTATTGATTATGAAAATTTGCAGATGTGGAATTCATAGTGTCTTGTTAAGTTCACAGATAAGCAGGTTTTGATTGTGCAGAGGGGAATGTTCATTTGTTGTTGCAAGGCACCACAATAGGTGCATTAGGGCAGTCTAGCTCGCTGAACGAGGACAAGAAAAATAAATGAAAGAGGGGGAAGGGATACCACAACTCATATACCTGCTTGTTGTATGTGTGAGCTTTGATAAACTACTGTCATTTCTTTGCAGCATTTTGGCGAGGCTGTAGAGGGGTTTGGCAGGAGTAATCACTGACCAGTGGGCTAGTCTGAAAAATAATAGAGATGATTCTGCTACCAAAATGCTCCAAAGTGCAAAGTGATATGCAGTCATCACATCAGACAACCAGAGCGGGAGTCCAGACCTTCTGTAGGTTGTTTCTACTGATAGTAGGGATTTAATACTTATCTTTTAACACTAAAATGTTTTAAAGGGTTTGAACTACTCCATCTTAATATAGTTTTGGAAAATAGGGGGCTCCAAATTTCCTCTTGCATAGGGTGCATAAAAAGTTTGAAAAGGCCATATGACCTAGTCACATAGGTACACAAAAGGTATCCATAGGTAGATGGGTAATCCATAGGTATAAGTAGTTGGGTACTGCATAGGTACATAGGTAGATGAGTAATGTATAGGTCATAGGTATGCGGGTAGTGCAGAGGTACATATATTAGTAATGCATAGGTACATAGGTATATGGATAATACATACATAGGTACACATGGCTAATGTGTAGGTATATAGGGGTAAATGGGTAATCCATAGGTATATGGGTTGATTGATTGATAAGGGTAATAGGTAAATGTGTATTGTATAGATACATACTTGTGTATCTAGGTATTACCTATGTACCTATGCATTACCCCCACACCAATATATACCTATTGGGTATATGGGTAATATATAGGTTATAGGTATATTGATAATGCATAGCCCTATAGGCACATGGGTAATGCACACATAGGTGTGTGGGTAATGCATAGTTACATAGGTACATAGGTGTAATGTGTTGGCTGTATGCAACAGAAACGTGAAAGAGGGCCCGCCTGTCACTCTCGTGGAGCCCCCGCCCCGCCGGTCTGCTAACGGGAACTCCCCCTAAGTTCCCCGGTTCTCCTGTCTCTCTCTGCTCATTCTCTCCATGAGCTGTCACACTCACACACAAACACGTCCTGCCCCACTAGCACGCACGCACGCACGCACGCACGCACACACACGCACCCGGAGCGGCTGCGTGGTGAGGCGAACATCCGTCTAGTCTGTCTGCCGTTCCCCGGTTACCGAAGAAAAAGCGGCTGTTGGAGAGCGCAGACCGCGTCGAGCCTCGTCGTGACAAGAGTTTGGAATCAGCTGAAGGAGGAGTGGACGGCGGAGAGGAAGGTAGGCGATGTCCACGCCGCGCTCTCTTCTCTTTGGAAACTTCACCGTGCGATCCTTTATTCCCCGCGTTGTGGCGCGCGTGTCGGGGAACCCGATCAGCTGTATTTATTTATTTTTTCCCCCCGTGTCATAAATAGGGCGTGCGCATTTTTTAACCGTCCCCAGTTTGCGTGCGTGCAGACGCGCGCGGACCCTCTCGCTTCAGAGTGGGAGATCCTCCGGTTGTGTGAAAGGAAGTTTGTGGATTGTGACTGTCGCGGATTATTGCGAACCTGCCCCTGCGCTAATATTTCCACAGCCCGTGTACGTGAAAGCTCGGAGGAAATAAGGTCCCGATGCGCACAGGCTCAGGTAACTTGATTTGGTCAAAGCAAGCCAGCATGTTCTTTCATGACTTGGAAACGCTCCTGTCGAGTTCACTTTTGCCAGGAACTACTGTGGATTAATTAGTGGAACTAATTTCGAGGGTATTTATTTGCTTTTGAGAGTCTGGTTTCGAGTTTTTTGAGGGCTCTGTGCAACTATTTTGTAAAACAGGGCGAGCCAGAATTTCCATGTTAAAGTGTCATGTCTCGATTTGTGAGCATAACATTCAAATTAAAGCAGCACAATGGAGTTTTTTTTGTGTCACTTTTATTTAATTACTTTAAGGTAATGTTGTGGAGCTCTTGCAGTCAAATGTAGTCTCTACTATTGGCACAATCCACTAAAAGTAACTTCTGACTCCCCTCTCCTGCTACAAGTTCTGAAAGCTTCACAGCACTAGGAGACCTATCAAAAATGATGAAACTGGCTCACAGAGCTACAGTGGACATCAAGACAGAGGGGATGGAGAGACTCAAGAAAGCAATGATGAAAGAGAAAACAAGAGAGACTGATATTGGACAGTGTGGGAAACGCTGTTTAACTTCCACGCCTATAGGGGGAGCCTTTGAGTGAGAAATTGCTCGATGGAGCATACCACACCCATGACAACAGGGTGGGGACAGGCTTTATGCAGTGACTCATAGAGGAGCGTCCACTATTCAAGACAACCGAGGTGTTTGCAGGACTGTTTATAACACCTTGGTTCAACAAGTTTGTTTTTTGTTTTTTTTTTTGTAACTGCAAACCCAACAGTCATTCACCGACGTTCCAGGTCCACTGAATGCTGATTTTGATGTCTTTTGTTGATACTTGGTCAGTTGTCACTCTAGCTAGGTGACATGCTTCGTTTCTCTGATTGGTTGTATGCCTGTCCAATAGCGTCCTGTCTTCTGTGTCCATTGATACTGTCCCTTGGAAATTCAATTCGAATCCAGAGGAACCCGACTAATTCTTTATATCAAAGAATTAGTTGATCACGATGGCTTGCTAGGCTACAAAAGCTGGCCCTTTCTTTTGCGGCTCCCCATAAAAATCCTACCGGTAAATTACATTGTTAAAGCCATACTGTGTAATAATACTATTCCAGGCCAGTGGGGGCAGGAGGTTCATTTGTGGTGTAAGACACAAGGAATTACACCCCTAGTGGGAGGAAGTGGTACTGCAGGGCTTGTCGGAGCATCTCCAATCATTTTGTTTTTAGTGGCTCCTGAAAGCAAAGCAGATTCAGGTGTTTAATCTGGCAACATGATGTTTATTTTTAAAAATATGTATTTATTTAGTGAATTTCAAAATATACAAAGAGTGTAAATATTACATGTAGCAGCTTTAATGATACCAGCTTTGCATCATCGCTGTCAGTCATCCCTTCATACCTAGTGATAGATGTAACTCACTCTGTCAACGTAATGATAATTACATCCTTTTTTTCTTATACCCTACATTTAATTCACATGTTTATAAGGGTACCACCATTGTTACTTGTGTAAGTTTAGTTAAACTTTCATTAAACACATGAAATGGGCCGAGATAGCAACAAATGAAGAAAAGTCATTTGAATAAAATCCAAATAATAGACAATATAGAGGTGGGGTCTCTCAGTGGTTGGGGAGGGTTGGGGGCATGGTGGGTTCCTTTGAAGCTACATAGTCTGCATATGGCAAAAAACTGCTCTGGCTGTATTTAATGAATATTTTACTTGTCTTGCACCCTTTTGAACTCAGAAACAATTCAAAAATGTTGCACGGGAAGCAAAAGCATAAAGTATTTACTAATAAAAACAAAGAGAGGGAACTTTTGTTGTGTTTACACATGTGGTGCAGGGAGTTTTCATTGTCTTGCGTTCATCTGTGTGCATGTCCTTCAGCTCTCCTGCGCTCTGGCTGGTGCTGGTGCACATATGTAAGTGTGACTGCCGGGTGGTGATATCCTGTCAGGTCCTGTGGGGTGGGGGGGTCAGTCACAGGGTCTCCCCTCTGGAATTCTCCGAGAATAGATGTGGCAAACAGACACACACACAAGGACACTCTGAGAGGCATCTTCACTCAGATTCATGTCTTTTTTCTTTTTTTTTTTCATGGAATGACCTATAAGTGTAGTGTTTCACTTAAAAATTCCAGCCACCCAACATATTTTGTCGGGTGGCTTTTCTTTCTTACACTTTTCTTATTGACACCCAATAGTGCCAGGAATGAGTCAGAGAGTCCGGTGGAAGTGTTGTGTGTGAAATGATGGATGCTTGAATGCGTAAGCGAGAGAGAGAGAGAGAGAGAGAGAGAGAGAGAGAAGGAATGAGAAGATCTTGTCTGCTGTAACTCGAGCCGGGCAGAACACGCTGGCTTTTGGAGGGCCACAAAGAGTGCTCAGCGTGAACTTTGGGGAATGTGGAAGTTTGTGTGTATTTGAATGTGTGTGTGTGTCACATCCCCAAACACTGACCTTTTTTATCCCACATGCTCACACTCAGCTACATCCACCAACATGATCATTATAATCCTAAAAGCCATTGATGGACACCAGTATTCTGGCTCTTCAGCTTCTACATATCACAACAAACACAATGACACGTATGACATTCCTTTAAAATTTCCGGTTAGACGTTAGAAAGTGGAATTATGTAGTTGTTTTTTTAAACGTTGTATTGTGCTCTTATCAAGCATCACTTCAAGGGTCCTTACAGAGAAAGTAAACAGTGCAAGTCCAATTGATTACAGTTTATTTCACTGCAATTATAATGCATTTGTTGTTGCGGGAGTGTATTTATATTCCACTTCATTGGATTTTGTTCCAGGCTAAGGAAATAAAATAGATCGAGCCTTCATTATGACTGCATTCTCACTAGTATCAACTATGGTCAGTAGTTAAAGGTAGGGTAAGTGATTTCTGAGTGCCATCAGGATGTGTTAATATTTGAAAAAAAAACACAGAAAACTAGCTTCTCCTTTCCCTTAAGTCCAGTACTTACACACCCCATCAGGAACCTAAATGTTCCACCTCTGAGTGATTGGTAATATTTACTGAATGTTACAAAGGTTAGAATGACTTTGTTAAAAAAAAGTGAAGAATCACTTACCCTGCCTTTATCTGCCTGCTTTTCTCCTGCTATCACTGTTCTTCTGCTGCATTTTAATCCAACTGAATTCTCAATAAACTGCTCTTGTTTACATTTTTTTGTGTTTCTGTTATCAGACAGCACAGTGAGTCAGACAGCCTTTTCTGCCTCATTAAATGAATCATGGATGGCCTGTTAAGAGACCATGTTAACCACGACGTTTAATTTTTCAGATGCATTATGGGTGACTATCAACTTTGACAGTGTTTGTTTTGATGTCAGTTGCACTTTCATTTGAATAAGACTAAAGACATCAGCCCACATGTGCAGCTCACGGCCAGGCTGCGGCTCTGCAGGCTAGACAGATGTGGGGGAGATAAAAACAAGAAGTTGCGCTCATGGGCATGAGCTAAGCTAAAATAGGTGGCTTGTGCGACTGAGATGTGATGGGCATATTCTCAGCAACTGCTGAATTTGTTCGTTTGCTAATTTCTTGATTAGTTGGGGTTGTGTGGAGTCATTTCCTGTAAATAAGGGGCTATAAAAAAGGTGATTCTGAAGCACTCTGCAGAAAACCTACAGGTGACACCGTGTCTGGTTCTATTAGACAATATTGTGTCATTTTTGAAAAAAGACAGATATAAATTAAAAAGTCACTAACTAAACCCTAACGCATGCGCAGTTTTCAGTATATTCCAAATCCCTCAAAATATTTCTCAGTTGTTTGCACTGACTTCTTGGACCAGGAGCTAATATTGTTTGTGTGAAAATGTTACAAAAATGTTGGCAAAATATGAACAAGGTGTCTATATAGCATTTACCCATAATGCAACTGAGATAGGAGTACTCCACAAAGCATCGTTTGTATATGTTTACTTTAAAAATGGGAGTTTTTTTGGACCATCACATCAGTCTGAGCTGGTGTATTAAAGCCAAAGCAACGGATCAGGACAAAAGGGATTTGATGGTAGGAATTTAAATGTGTGGGAAATCCCGTAGATGGATGAATGGATGGATGGTGCCCTGGTGTAAAACATGATGTCGAGCTTGGGGCTTGTGTGAACTTATCAAAGTGTCTCAACCCACAGGGGGAAAATTAGTAAGTTCACACCTTGAGGCTGAAATGGAGGCTTTGTATCCTTCCTCCTCTGCTGATCAGTGAGCTTTGATTCTCTTATTTCAGAGGATTTCAGAGCTTCTCTACTTTATCTGAGTTACGACTCCTCCTGCAGGTGGTTTTTTTCGTGTTCAGATCCATTATAAAGAGCTACAGATGTGAGTTTAATCATTTTTAAAGTAGAGAACATTTTAATAGCCAGAGCTCTTGTCTTCTATCGTTCTGATCAATATTCCTCCCTCACTTCAGCTCCTCTTTTTTTTTAACACCAAGTGCATGTTGAAGATGAGGTTGTTTTATGTAATCTACCGACCAGATAAGCTGGCAGATGATCTTCTCGTTGCCTTCCTGCTCGGGTGGATGGTTTGTGGGCGGACTGGTGGGCGGCTGGCCGACAGAGTGGGAGTTTGTGCATCGGAGCCATGGTTTCCTCACATTCCCTCGAACATGTGCGTCTTTTCGCACATGCGTGTTGTTTTCCGTGCGTGTGCATTCACGCATATGAATCTGGATTTTATCCATTCCTCACAGAGGTGTAGAAGGACAGTAAGTGGCCATTTAACATTGTCCCACTGGAACCCACTGGGAGTGCCCTGATGTAATGAAGTAATGACTGTGGTAGTGGTGGTTCTGAGCAGACAGATGTGGGTTGGATCTGTGGGCTGAGTCACAAACTACAGACTCACAACATCCTGTTTTATTCTTGCTCATGTTAGATCTCTTCATATCTGCTTTGGGCATTTTAAAAAAAACATCTCTTGTTGCCATGGTAAAAGCAGCAATTTATTTTCAAGTTTAGATTGCCTGTGACTGTCAACAAAGAGAATATCTGATGCTCAGGTTCACAATATTGATTGAAAAGTGTAGTTTCTTGCATATTTTCCCTGCAAGAAAGTTTTTTTTCTTATCAAAACAGGAGTCGTTAGGATGGAAACTGTAATAACACTGTTAGACCAAATTTAGAAGTGTGATAATCCAACACATTCTGTATAAATGCAGTATGTGATGTTACTGGACCTAAAACAGAACAAAAGAGTTTTTTTCATGCACACATTAATTTTAGTTAAATTTTAAGTAATATTTGTATGCTTTTAGGAAGCATTGTCTAGCTCTTGCAGTTTCCCACCCCTGCCATCGACAAAGCCACCCTAAGTAAATTTGGACTCAGCAGATACAACTAAGCCAACAATGGAAGAAAAAACAAAGTGCACAAAGAAGAGATTAAACAAAAATAAATCTTAGACAGAATTGCAAAAGTGATTGAGCCTCCACGCCTATAGGGGGAGCTGCTGAGTTAAGAATTTCAAAACTTTCTTTGTGCTGCTTTAGCGTCCCTTGAAGTATGTAAAATTGTTTTTAAATTCAGGTTAAGTATTTCAAATGCACACTTTTTTTTAAAAGCAAACAGCCAAATTTGTTTCCTGTTATAACTTGGAGGAAGTTGCATCATGGGTTGTACTTCTGCTGTCTTGTGCAGCTTTGGATGCAGATTTAAGGGCAGCTGAGAAAATAATTCAAATGATTTCATAAGGATTTAACTGCATTTGGACATGCAAAATACAAATTTATAACCAGGGGTTAAATTGGGATTTGTCATTGGCTGTGGCTTTGTGGTTTCAGTCTCCCCATTGGTGCACTAGTGTGTATGTGCATCAGAAACAGAGACAGGCCAGACGTTTCTGAAAACACAAAACATCTGCATCTGTTTAATGTATGTGAGAGCCTTTTTTCAAAACTTGTTTCCACTCAAAGTTGTTTACTGTTGGTTGTTGAGTTTTGCAAAAAAAAGTAAGACCCGAGCTTAACAATCGACAACAGTGAGCTGTGACTCTAATTAGACATCTATTGTAGGTGTATAATGAGCTTTTTTTTTTTTGTTGAGTTTGGACTCCTCCGGTTTGAAAGCAGAGCTTCTTAAAAACATTCAGTCACCATGGAGATGTTTTGTGAACCTGTGAAAGCTTCATCAGCACACATGTGTGAGATAACAGGAGTGTGATTAAAAAAAAAAAAAAACAGTTATATAATAGGGAGGTGACTGAGGTGGAAACTGTTTGAACTAACATGGACGCACACACCCTTTTATTACAGTCAGGAAACTCCCTGATACAGAAAGCTGGTGTGTATGTGTATGTGTGTGTGTGTGTGTGTGTGTGTGTGTGTGTGTGTGTGTGTGTGTGTGTGTGTGTGTGTGTGTGTGTGGGTAAGAAAGAAAGAGCAAGTTTTACATGTGCACAACACAAAACCTTAATCAAGTTTCATTTTTGCATTAGTGTCACGTGAAATTGTTATTTACATCATGCTTTAATGCTGTGTTTGTGTCTGACTGTTAGTCGTAGGATGTGTGTGTGTGTGTGTGTGTGTGTGTGCGTGCATGTGGATGGGTGTGGTGTCTCCGTAATCAGACTTTAAAAGTGCGCCGGTCCACTTCTCTCACTTATGCTTTCTAATTGACTCAGAATGTAATTTGCTTTGCTCTCTGCGCTCACATGTGTTTGCCTGTCCTTGGTTGCACAACACTCAATCAAGCACACACCCACGTGCACGCAAATGCTCCCCCACGCCCCACCTCCATCCCACCCCCCCACACACACAGATACATGGACTCCCTGATTTACTCATCGCTGCAGCACAAGGCGGTATTGTGTTTAGCGGCTTCACGGCCCTTCCAGTGACACAGTCATTCATATTTCCCAGCAGAATGTGCGCTCGGGTCTGTGGGTGGTCGTCTCATGTTCCATGTAGCGCCGCCGGCTGCTAAAAATGAAGACATGACAAGGAAAGTGTGAGTGTGATAGTGGGAAGTGGGGGTGTGTCTGGGGGCATGCGTGGATGCCCGTCTCAGTAAAGCCGAGGTTACAGACTCCGTTCAGCTATCGCTGCCTTTTGTCCTCAAGTGCTCGTTTTCGAATTCACCTTTTTCAGATGCTGTTTAACCTTTATGTCATAAATGCCATTTTGCAAAGATGAAGGCATAAAAGTTAATCCACAGTGAAGTATGTTAGATCCCTTGAACTGAGCTGGAATATGAGAGACAGAGAGTCTGAAAAGGTTTTTATGAATTCTCTTAACTTTGAAAGTGAGAAACTCAGAAATTCAGATTGGTAGACAAGCGTGTCAAAGTTAAGCATCATCAAGCATTTTCCCATGACAGGGGGCGGGGGTGTGGGGGAGGGGGGGGCTGATTAATTGCCTCTTTATTTATTTATTTGGCAGTAACATAAAGGTTTGATAGTTTAGGCACAACTGCCGTCTCAGCATGTTTCATTTATTTATCTTTTTTTTTCTCACTCTGGTTTGTTTTTACAGTTATTTAAATATTCAAAGCCAGGAATAAAACATTAAAAAGATTTTTTTTTAATGTTTTACTAATACGTCTGGTTGCATAGCGTTGATAGGTCCTACTGGGTGCAGAAGCTCTGCGGCACGGCTGCATCACCCCGGCTGTTGGGAATCAGAGCCGGTCTAGCCAATGAGAACGGTCCGACCCGTAAACGCCTCAGTGAGGTTTAGAAGCAGGAGGAACATGACCATGAAGATTAAAAAAAAAAAAAAAAAAATAGCATAAAAAAATCTGGTCAATTTTCAAAGCAAAACATCATGAGTGGACATTATGTTAACCCGTGATAGCCGTGGGTAAACAGTTCTGAGGCTTTGAGAAGAGAAAAAGTTCCTCTTGGAAATCGAAAAGTGCATTTTTTTCAACACCTGTCTCTAATTTATTCATAATTCCAGAGGACATGGATTCTCACATGAACTGGAAACCTTCTGTTAAAGCAGGCGGTGGTCAGAACGCTCTCTGTCGCACCTCCAGCTGTGCTGAGGATGGAGGAAACCCAATAAAACCAGACCATGGCGCTTCCACGGCCGGTGGGTCCCAGGCTTTAAAGTGTAAATCCATTCCTACAAGCTGGATCTAATTTTTAATGGTTGTGGCTCTTAATTCTGTTGGCTCCGGTGAGATAATGTTCACACTGTTTGCTAAGATCTAATGTTGCATGTTACAACATTAGATCTTGTTTTAGATGGACTGAGCAGCATATGTGCTCGTTTGAAATTGCGGCTGCTTCACGTATTTACTTCCACCTCTGAAGGACTCTCGTCCTGTTATTAAAACAGGCGCTGATAAGGCATTTCTAGGGAGGTGAAGCTCATTAAGGCATAAAAGCTTGATTAGTGAGCATAAACACAGCAGTTATGGTAAAGTCAAGGAAGAATGACCTCATCAGAGCCTCTGAGTCTAAGCCAAGCGAGGCTGTGAGACGCAACCCTGAACTGAACGTCAGTTCAGGCATTTATTAAGAAAAATAGTTTTAGTTTTACTCACAGAAAGCAACAAATAAAGGTGATTTTAAAAAACAAACTATTATGATATTCTTCTGTTATCATTTTGTGAGTTACTTAGGCTGTAACCATCCCAATGTCGTAAAAACGTTATCTGAATCCATTATTGATACATGGATTAAATCAGTTTTATCAGTTGCTGGTTTTTTGGACATATAAACTGAAGCAAATTGGGTGATTTTAGGTTTAAAATTAGAACCCATACTTGTTAAATGTTCAATATGAGTATTTGATAGAGTTACATTTACTGCTGCCATATGTAGAAATGTTGAAAATATTAAAATCGTTAAGGCCTCCTGTTTTGTCTGTGAATGCTTGATTGTGGCTTGTAGAGTGTTTTATAGCAATAGATTTGTCGATTTATTCAGAATTAGTGTCCAAAAGGTAAAAAAATGGAAGTCAAACATTTACAATCAAATCTGTGAAAGTGACAGGAGTATTATAATCACAGAAAAAGTCCAATCTCACCATAGTTATTTTGTTCTGTTGACTGACCCTTTGTGTTTCTTTCTCTGTAAAACTTCATATTGCTCATATGACTAGTGCTTCACCTATCTTCCACTGAACTTCTGTGACACGAGCTGCAGAGATAAGCTGAAGTCATAAACGAGATGCAGCTCTGATGTCGGCAAGCTTGTCCCCGTCCTCATGACGGGCCTAAACCTGGGAGAAACAAAACCAAAACACCAGCTAGATAAGAGACGGGCGGTTCGAGCCGCAAACCAAACAAAAGTTCTGAAATTAAAAGCACCACTGTTTGGAAAAGAAGCTTGCTCACAAAGAGGTGATTCATACAAGTGAGTGGGAGGTGGACCGTGCCCAGTGGCTTCTCCTCACCACCTCTGACTACCCAGAGATCCACCCTGGGAAAGTAAGGAGACGGTAAAAAGGAGAGGAGG